>JBCAUA010144195.1:10693-22466 GCA_038406235.1 Peronia verruculata
GTGTAGATCTGTCTGTCTGCTTATGTAAGGTTTATACTTTTGTATAGATTTATCTGTCTGCTTATGTGAGGCTCTTACGTTTGTTTGGATCAATCTGTCTGCTTAAGTAAGGTTTATATTTTTGTATAGCTCTGTCTACCTTTCTGCTTATATAAGGCCATAACTTTGTATAGTTCTGTCTGTCTGTATGTATGTATGTATGTCTATTTATGTAAGAATATATTCTTTAATATTGATCCGTCTAGCTATCTAAGGCGTGTATTTTTGTATGCATTTGTCTGTCTATCCATATAAGACTGATACGTTTGTATGGATTTGTCTGTCAGCTGTTGTAAAGTTGATACTTTTATATGGGTTTGTCAGTCTGTCTGCTTATGTAAGGCTTAAAACTTTTGTATGGATCTATCTGTCTATCTGCTTATGTAAAGGTTATAGTTTTTGTGTGGATCTGTCTGTCTATCTGCTTATGTAAGGCTTAAAACTTTTGTATGGATCTATCTGTCTATCTGCTTATGTATAGTTTTTGTGTGGATCTGTCTGCCCTTTCATTTATCCTTCTCACTTGAAAGGCTGTAATCGAGTCGGTAACATAAAGACACTGTTAGTCGTTTCTGTTTGCGATGGTCTTTTATCTCCTTTTTGTTTTTTTTTTTCCTCTCTGTATCGTCTGAGCTGTCCCTTTTCTTTCTTCTCTCTCTCTCTCTCTCTCTCTTTCTCTTTCTCTTTATCTGATTATCAGTCTACTCATTTGAACCCAGTACTTTCCTTGTAGAGAGTTGTTTTGAAGTTTGCCGACGTTGTTGTCTCGTGTCTCTCTCTGTCTTTCTGTCGATTTGTCCTGTCATCCCCCCATCCCTCCCCCATCCCCCCTCCCCCTCTCTGTTTTCTTTCTGTTTGACTCTATGCCTGCCTATCCTTTTAAACTCCTGTCCTCTCTTTCTGTTCATCCATTCTTACTTACTGTTTCTTGCTTTGTTTCTTTTTCACTGTTTTCCTTATTTGTCTACATGTCTTCCATAGTTCTCTATCAACTATCCAACTGTTATCTACTTCACTCTGTCGTATCTGTCTTTCTATCTGTCTGTCTGTACGTGTGTCTGTCTTTTCTGTCTATATTTCTATGTGTACGTCTGTCTGTTTGTATGTCTGTTGGACAGAATTAATGCAAGCGTTATTTATCTGCTCCTATACATCCAAACCTTCGGTCTGTTGAATCGTCCGCCGTTTCTCTTTCTTTGTTTCTTTTTCATTTCTCACCTTGTCTCTTTCTCTCTTTCTTATTCTTTGTTTGTTGTTTCTCTCTGTCCATTATTTATCTCTGTGTCCTTCTCACTTTCTTTCTTTTATTGCTTTTCATTCATTCTGTTTTTCTATCTTTCTCTTATTTTTGCCTTTTCTTCTCTCTCTTTCTCACTGTCTCTGTCACGCACCTGCCTGTTTGCTATTTATCCACGGGTCAATCTAACCCACCCTAAGCCCTTGTTGTTTGCGAAATGCTGGCGTATTAATGCAAAATTAATGGTGTCTGACAGTGATGCTGTCGCAGGAGTATTTGTTTGTACACTGTGGTGCCTCATCATCCCGCGAGCACTTTCTACATGACACGGAGCTCTGGCCACGGTAGCCCAAACTGTCCGCCTTGTTAGCACCTCCATTATCCGGCCATTAATTCTAATGTTAATACACATTAATGTCTCTGTCTAGAGATTCGGTAGACACAGCTTGAATGATGATATCAAACCGAGAGGCCCAGGTCTAATTTGTCCCGTTATCTTTCGAGCGAGTATTGTCTAGAATATGTCACCCTCGAAAGTGAGATTTTCTTACGTGCCAGTGCTATTGTTTTGGAAGAAACTGTAAGTCAGTCAGCAAAGGCCGCATTGTTTGTTGTGTAAGACTAAGGGAATATGAACTACCGTAATGTCAGTATTCAAGATCGAGTTAAATTTCATAGAAAAGTGTCTTGATAGTGCTGGACAAGTACATGTACAGAACAAAGGCGGTGGCTCTTGAGATAATGTCAGGCTTCATGGGTTGACATACTCTCATGTCAGGAAGTATAGTTTGTGAAACCTTAAGTATAAAGGAAATTCAAGTTACAGGAGCAGATGGCGATTAAGGAAATAGTGCAAGGGTGGAGTGGAAGAAGTACTGAAAACACAACAACAACAACAACAATAAAAATAACAGCTACAACAACAACAACAACAGCAGCAACAGCAGCAACAACAACAACACGAGAACACAACAGCAACAACAACAATTACCACCATTAGAACAACAACACGAAGAGCAAACATTGTCACTGAAACCACATATCTGGCCCAAGACAGAACCATTCCGAGCGGCATAAGAGCAACACAAAACAAAAATCAAACTGAAATATGCACTTCTTATTTCAGAAACATACACAGACTATATGACAGCATCTTCCTTGGTTCTTCAGCTTACAATAGAGATCTATACTATATCCGCATACCAGTTATTATAGAACACGGGAAGAGACCAACAGTGGACAATTACAACTTCTTAGGTTTGTCAGCCTTCTATAGAAGTATATTTGTTGCCCAGTTCTGAAACATGGAAGTAGATGAAAACCGGACACATACATCTTCTTAGATTTGTCAGTTTACAACACTAATACGTACTTACTCCGAATACCAGTCCTTAAAAACGGAAACTGATAAACGGGAATACACCATTACAAAAAGTATACTATCCACAAAGTAATACATGTACTTATAGAATACTGAAACGGGGAGTACTGTACAATAACATTTTCTCAGATTTGTCAGAAAATAGTGAAGTATTATACATGACCCAAATATCAGTTCTTGAATCGATCGGGCAGACAAACACTATATAGACAGTAAACGTTTTCGTGGATTCGTAAGTTCGGTCTGGATTCAACCAAGTTCTTACAGATGGATTCAATGGCGAAAGTTTCAGTGACGAACTAGTTTCTCTCTTTTGAGATATTTTTTTTCTCAAGAAAACATCTCTGACAGTTATAGTTTGCAGTCCTGAGAACTAAATTCGAGGATTTAGAAAGAGGCCTCTCCTTAATCACCAAGGCCTGCAAACTACAGGCCCTTCAGTTAAGCAGAAATGTATTGATCGCATTTTATTGTGCCCTGGACTCTTGAGCTTTTTAGATGCTCGATGAGTCGTGATCGATCAAATAATATAATGTGGTTAGGAGAAAATTGTTGCAGAATGGATTTTTTTTTTTCCCTCTTCTCTTCCGACAGTGAAATGGAAAGTTTTAGAGCCGTAAACATGACTAGCATTTGTCTGGTGAATGATGGATTTATTCGTTGTCGTTATCATCATCATCATCATCATCATCATCATTTTATAAAAATATCTTAAAACTAAGACGACTGTCTACCCGGTAAATAGTAAATCAAATAAAGAAAAAAAAAAAGGGGGCGGGGGCGGGAAATATGAAGAACTGGATGTTGATCAAATTGATTGTACTGGCCAGGTGTTCGAGCTCAATAAGCTCTTCGTATCATCATCATCATCATCGTCGTCGTCACCATCGTCATCATCATTGCATAAAAATGTCTGAAAATCTTCATTGTCATTATCATTATCCTATTGCTGAAATGTCTTAAAAGCTTATAAAGACTGTGAACCGATATTTAAAATTTAATTAAAAAGGCCTCAAATGTTAAGAAAATAAGATTCTAGAGTTTCAGACATGGTTGCTTCCTCTTCCGGGTGAACGCAAAAATGTTTAAGTGAATACAGCTGTTGTCCTGTATATCTTCCACTAGTCGTGCGAAGTGTCTGCAGGAATGGATTATGTTTACATCATCAGCGTCTAATTGTACAGAACAACGGCAACAACCACCACCACCACCACCAAAACAACAACAACAAGAACAACAACAACAGCAATATCAACCTCAACAACAGCAGCAGCAGCAGCAGCAACAACAACAACACTATTAAAAACAATAAAATCAGATATCATCATCATCGTCATGAGGTCTGTCCACCACTGCTGTGAAATTTGGCTCTCTAAAGTCAACTTTTCTCGAGTGCCACAACCCATGTCTTGACCAACCTGCAGTCTGACTTAGGCAGTGTCAGCAGTAAGCGCGGTATAGTTCAGTTGTCATGCCCCAACTCCAAACAACTGCACTTTTTGTAGAGCTCTGCTTTTTCTCTGTTTATATTATTATCAGTAGCGCATCTTGCCTTTGTTGCTCATCCTTCTTTGCCTCTGTCTTTTTCTGCAGCCTTCCTTCCCTGTTCCCTTCCCTCCTCCGTCACCCCCGCGGGGGCCCGGGTTTTTTAAGTAGGTTCTCTGCTCCCACCTGCAGGCGGTGTAAGCCCGCCATCGGTGGGATGTCTCCTCTGGAATGCCATCCTCAACATTCCAGCGGAAACACCATTCTCTTCTCTCTCCCTCCCTGCTCCTGGTTTTATGTCCCGCTTTCTTTCCTCTCTTCTTCTTGACGTGTAAACTAATCTTACCGTATTTGACACAATATAGCCGTAATCGTGCTGATGTGCCGTTAAACCCCAACACAAATAAACAAAACCACCTCCGTCATGTCTTGTCTTGTTTTTTGTCTTATTAATCCTTGTTAGTCTATGCCAGTAAATAACAGTTTTTCGGCTTTTACTCGATATATTCCAGCTAATATGGGCGTCTCTCTTTAATATCAGTTTGTCTTTCAGTGTATTTATCGGACTGTCGGCCTCGCAGTCTGCCAATAGATCTCCCGAGCTATCAGTCTGCATATCTGTCTGTCGCTTTGTGTGCTTTTTAGAAAACGTTGTTTTGCTATTGTCTTTTATTGTTCTGCCTTGTCCGGAATACTTGATATCTTATCGTGTCGTCTTGTTTTTGCCTTCTGTTCTTGTTTTACAGAGATGCGACATGATGAAATCAGACTCTTGTCAAATTTTGGCCTTATGGAGCTATTGGTATCACTGTGAAGGTTATTCATTTCCCTTTCAGTGTGTGAAAGAATGGTTGTTCTATCTAAGTAAGCAGAGGTCGAGATATTGCCATTTAAAGATGATGGGGGTGACCTGTTTGCTGCAGCCAAAATTATTGAGAAAATGGCCGATCAGTTTAGTAAATCCTTGTTAATCGGTGTTAGTCTATGCCACTAAATTACACTTTTTAGGCTTTTACTCGATATATTCCAGGAAAGTAAACCCTAAAATGAAATCTGTAGATTGATATAGGAGGGTTTGGTGAAGAAAAAAGAAATGCGTTAAAAATTCATATTCGTTAAAAAAAAAAAAACTTAATGTCTCCTGTCGGCTGAGTTTGACGAGCGTCTGATTTCATCGTGTCGCGTCTCCTATATAATCTTGTTTTACCTGTCCTATTATAATGTCTTGTCCCGTTTTGCGTTGTCTTGGTTTTTGTCTTGCCCTTTTCTTATTTTGCTCTATCTTATAAGTCTTGTCTTTTCTTTTGTTTTCTTATCATTATCTCGCTCTTACCATGTATTGCATTGTTTTTCTTTATGTCTTCTTAGCAGGATCTTGTTCCGTGCTCTTCACTGGCTGGCTGCACTCATGCTCTCACAGTCTAATAACTGTAAATATTCTAATCATTGATGCTCTTTGGGCTGGTCTATGGACTGAATTTCAGGATAGCTAATAGTATGTTGGTTTATTTGGTGAACGCTGATTTAACTAATGAAATAGCCGGCAGAGCCAGATTGGGTTACATAGTTATATTTTGTTTTGTGTCTGCCTTATCTTGATTAACCCATATTGTTTCTGTCTTGATTCTAGTTTTGCCTTATCTTATGCTCTTTTATCTTATTCTGGTTTATTCTATGTCCTCTTGTCTTCCTTTCACCTTTGCCTAGCCTAATTGTAAGTTTTTATATTGTCTTGGCTTTTTTTGCTTGTCTTATCTTCTATCTCTCCTTGCAGTTCTTATGTTTTTCTAATCAGATCTTAAATGACATTATGCGGTCTTTGTCTTCATTTGGCGTCGCCTAATCTTGTGATCTCTTATCTCGTTTGGTCTTGTTTTCATCTCCCCTTGCCCACTCTTATGTTTCCCCGTCATGTCTTAGTCAACCCCGTTTTGTCTAATCATGACATTGCTTTGCTTTATCTTACATAATGTCCACAAATCTTTCCTTGGCTTGTTATGATCCCCTCTTGCTTCACCTGAAGCCCTCACGTCTTATCAGAATAGAATAAGAGATACCACTTTGATTGACAGACTTCTGAGTACTTCTTCCCCCGTGGGGGCCCGGGGGTATGTTATATAAGTCGGTTATCTGCTCCCACCTGCAGGCAGGGAAAGCCCACCAAAGGTGGTATGTCTCCCATGGAATGCCATTCTCAACGTACCAGGAGTGACATCTCTTCTCTCTCCTTGCTCCTGTTTTCTGTCCCGCTCTCTTTTCTCTCGTCCTCAATAATTTGATCACCCTTTTTGACATGTAAACGCATCTTACCGTGTTTGGCGCAATGTGACCGTGTTCGTGCCGGTGTGCTGTTAAATCCCAACACAAACAAACAAACAATGCACTCCTGTCCTCCCATTCAGACATGGTGTTTGTTCAGGCAAGCATCAGACCACATGCCCTCTTTCTGTCTCTACAACTCCAGCCCGGCCTTATCTTTTGTTTACCATGTCTTGCTCTCTTTTGTCCTTTCGTGTTATCCCGTGTCTTGTTGTGTAATATCTTGTCTTTTATTTTTGTCTTGGTCTTGTCTTGTTTTACATTGTCTTCTTTTAGCTTGTCTTAACATTTACGTATTTTGTTTCTGTATATAGCGAGCTGAGCCCATTGTTGCTCATCTCCACGTTTGGGCTATTTGGAGATAATATAATATATATGTCATATTATGAAAGAGGGATTGTAAATCTACCTTATTGTAATGTAATTATTTCACCGATCACTTGTCCAAACATCCCCCGCGGGGGCCCAGGTTGATAAGTAGGTTCTCTGCTCCCACCGGCAGGCGGTGTAAGCCTGCCATCGTTGTGGTGTCTCCCATGGAGTGCCATCCTCGACATTTCCAGGGGAGACATCCCTTCTCTCTCTCTCTCTCTCTCTCGCTCTCTCTCTCCTTGCTCCTGTCTTCTGTCCCGCTTTCTTTCCTCCCTTTTTCTTGACGTGTAAACGTATCTTACTGTGTTTGACACAATATAGCCGGAATCTTGCTGATGTGTCGTTAAACCCCAACACAAACAAACAAACAAAACTTGCCCAAACAGGTAGTTTTTGATAATCTTTTTTGTCCTGTCTCCAATGTGCAAAACCAGTAAATTATGTTTTCTCAAACTGCGAAAAGTGGAGATAGACCAACAGAGAGCTGAACTCATGATATAATTATTTCCTCTCTCTTTTGTCTCATCTTGCCCTGTCTCTTTGTACCATAATGCTTGTCTTGTCATAGGGGCAAAGCGAGTAATGCACGTTTACTTAGCCCAAGAACGCGATCGCGGCTGACAGCCTTCCTGCATAATGTATTCTCGACATGGCGCGGCAGTTTGTTCATACAGAGGCAGACAAATCAATCTCTATGTTGCTGTCTCTTCAACCATGTCCAACGTAGGAATCTCGAGTGGTTGGTTCAGAACAGATATGGCGGCCCCGATGTTTGGCTTCTGTGCCAATTTATTTTGGACGCTTTTTTTTTTTTTTTAGTTTTTGGTTTTTGTTTTTTAAGATTTGTTAGGTTATTAACGTTGTCTGCTCTTCATTGTTGATTTTGTTTTCTGTTTGTTTTGCACGTGTGTGTGTGTGTGTGTGTGTGTGCGTGCGTGCGCGTGCGCGCGTGTTTGTGTGTGTGTGTTTTTCTTTTTTTTTCATTGTTAGGTATTTAGGCGTAAACATCAGCCTGCCAACCAGTTTGTGTAGTCTGGCTTCTTTCATTATATTGATCACGTTATCTTTTCTATGGCTGCATGTGGTTTACATGTTTCACATATTGTAATTATTGTGCCTGGCATAACATACGTATTGACCCCCCATCTCCCCCCCCCCTCTCTTTCACTGCCTACTTTCATCCACTTATACTTCCGTTCTTACAGCCATTTGTTAATCTACCCACTCGTCTACATATCCAGTCACTCTTTCTTCCACCCGGGCGGTGTTCTGTCCATCCGTCATCCATCCATCCATCCTTTCATCCATCCATCCATCCATCCATGCATCCACGCACGCACGCATGCATTCACGCATGCACGCACCTATCCATCCACTCACCCACCCACCCATTCGATCGATCGATCCATCCATCCATCCATCCATCCATCCAGCCAGCCAGCCAGCCAGCCAGCCAGCCAGCCAGCCAGCCATCCATCGATCGATCCATCCATCCATCCATCCATCCATCCATCCATCCATCCATCCATCCATCCTCCAGCCAGCCAGCCAGACCGACATTCATTTCAACTCGTAACTGAAGGTAATAATCACTTCTCTAGAGTTTGAAAATATACCCATTTATCAGTTGCTGCTATGGATGTTCGTAGCGTCTGCATTCTGTGTGAAATATGAGCACAAGTACATAGTGAGTGCTGACATGTGGATTGCTTTTTATGGATCCTTTTCACGTTCGTGTTTACTTCCGTGTTTGGATGCGAATTTTTGGTGGGCGGACGCGGAAGCGAAACTTCATAAGTGATTTACTTCCGTGTTTGAAATGTAAACAATAGAATGGTGGGCGGACGCGGAAGAGAAACGTTATAAGTCAACGATCTATTGGACCCTTGATCCGTGGTGACCATTCCCTCCCCCACAGGGGCTTTAATTAAGATGGTCAGATAGCGTGTGTACATCTATATGTTTCAGTATTACAGCTGATACTCGATTCAGAAATGCTTCACAACAACAGCTGTATCAGCCTCCACCTCCACCCCCCCCCCCCAGCCGCCCCCTTTTCCCCCTGTTCATAAGAGATGAGTAATGGCTACATTCCTGTTGTGCTACTCATAGACAAATTAAGATATGAAGATCGGGGGGGGGACATATTTTATAGCCACTTTTTACACGGGAAAGAACTGAGTGTTGCTTTCTGCATAGCTGAACTTGTTGATTTGAACCACTGCTGTGTGGACGACAGTGGCTGTTCCTTCTGATCTTTTTAGGTGGGATAGTTGAGGCTCAGGACTAAAACTCATGGACAGTAATCGTGAAAATATTGAAAACTGGACATCTCTCCCCCTTAGCCTTGAAGTGCATGACAGTTCAATAGGTAACCTTTGAAAATGAGGAATTTCACGATAGGCAAGGCGATATTTTCAGCCCTTTTTTGATGGCAATGACCTCTGTCTAATGTTTTGAGGTTGTGTTACTGAGGTGATGGCCTAG
Organism: Peronia verruculata; assembly: GCA_038406235.1. NCBI lineage: Eukaryota > Metazoa > Mollusca > Gastropoda > Systellommatophora > Onchidiidae > Peronia > Peronia verruculata. The sequence continues at coordinate 20,014 of JBCAUA010144195.1, forward strand.
TGATCCACTGACCTACAAACAGCCCCAGGCCGTCCGTCACAGCTGATGATAAGAGGGGCGTGACCTAAGCGTACTCCAGTAATCCTCTCCGACAGCTCGTACGAGTGTTGACAACATGACACTGATCACAGTACAGTATCAATAATTCTCCACCTATTCCAGTATGATTTAATACAATGTTTAAATACAACCTGTGCCATCGTATCTTATATTCATTTAAAACAGTATCTTGTTCACTGTGCCCGCCATGTGTTAAAAAAAGGAAGATCGCAACACTTCATCGCCATTTTCTGAAAACTAACACAGTGTTATGTTGAGGGGAAAGGCGTTGTGTCAAAGTATTGTACAGCTGATGCAGCCAATCACAGAGTGAGTGTCGCATGTAGTGTACGTCCTCAGCTGCAGTGTCCAGATACTGTCTACTTACATAAATGACTTAACACTGTAGGGTGCAGTATAGCAACCCCACCCAAACTCCAAAATGTCGAGTTTGGTACTTTCCATTGAAGGCAGTGTGAAGAGTTGGGATCTGCCATGTTACGCCTCCCCCCACCACCACCCCTCAACAAAAGGGATGGAAGATGGAAAACAGCCATACGAATTGCGAATGGGATCATCTCAAATGCCAAATCTTTTTGAAAAAATCTTTTTGATAATCAAGTTGTTGAGTCCCCTGTAAAATCTGGGCATTGGTTGCTTTCTTATACCTTCACCAGACGAATGCAAGTTTCTCTCTCTCTTTCATAAAAAAAAAAATTAAAAAACGGCGCAAACAAGTTTCACTACAGGAAAAGAGATTCTTTGTCGCCAGTTCTAGACGAGAGAGCCGTTCTGGGCGATCTCCCGGTATAAGCCTAATATGAATGCTTGACCTGTTGAGCGGACCGAAACAACAGAAGACTGCAGCCAAATCACATCAAGGTTTAGAAATTTGGAGTTTCTCTTACACAGCTAACATAAAAGATTCTTCATATCATGGTCACCCTGTTTGGGTCATCTAACGTTTTCTCTTTCTTATACACTGGACGACGGTCAGCATCCCCTTCCTCTTGCAATCTCTGGCCCATGTACCTGGAAAATATCGTACAAGTTTCCATATAACAGTGCTGAATGTTGAAGGCTATGCAAACCGCCACACAAATACCAGACCTCCATTATTATCTTTCCTGTTGGCGTCTCTAAATATGGTTATCGCTAAATCACATAAATCATAAACGAAGTAGCCTGCACATGCCCACATTTTGTTTCGCTTATATTACGATCAAGATTTCCCTCTCACTCCCTTTGCCCTTCTACGCAACTTCAAATCTTTTCTCTTTTCCCTCGTTTCCAATTCTCTCTCAGCATGTGATACTATCTTATATAGTATACATACCTACATCCAGCTCTTTCGGCGATTTCAAATCTGTTCTTTTTTCACTAACTTTTCAAGTGTCAATGGATCCTTTAGATCAGAGAATCACTCATCCCACTTTGTAATGAAATTCGCTTTCCAAAAGGTGTTCATTATAATGTTTCAGTAATTCATATATAGCATATCACCAAAGTCCCTCCCTCCTCTCCCCCCCCCCCAAAGGGTATATATAAGTAGGTTCTTCACTCCGGTCTGTAGGCGAAAGCCCGTCATCTGTGGGGTCGTCTCTCATAGAATGCCATCCTTGACGTACGAGGGGAGACATCTATTCTCTCTCTCCTTGCTCCTGTCTTCTGTCCCGCTTTCTATCCCCTCTTCTTCTTGACGTGTAAACGTATCTCACCCTGTTTGGCACAACATAGCCGTGACCGTGCTGATGTGCCGTTAAACCCCAACAAACAATAAGATCACCAAAGGGCAAAAGCTGTCATCTCCTAATCATAAATCAAAAGAAAAAAGTCAGAGCAGAGACCGTGACGTTCGAGCATTGCCTATAATACTTCTGTTCATACAACACAGACACACACTGCCAGCCTGGTGACCTCAGCCCTCCTCACAGTTATTCATATCCTATCAATGTTATCCTAACTTCGAACATTTCCTTTTCATTAACCACAGCTCAGGGACCTAGTTTGCACACGGATTAACTCGGATTCTCACTCCTCCAATTTTAACATATATGCCATGCAAGATACTCCTACCGATCTTAAGTTGCCTGTCAGACCCCGAAGGTCATATTTCTTGAACAGGTATATTCATGAGACCATGATGGAAGGCTGTCTCCTTTGATCTCTGTTTATGTCACCGCCTTTAACACTATAAAGAGACTATTATAAAACTGTTTGCTTTGTATCTTGAATCAATTAAGTTCACATTTTGACAAAAGATACAAATATGATATTTTTTTTTTTTTTTAAAGGGGAGAAATATAGGGGAAAAGTCAATAGAGAAAGTGTTGAATGTACTCTCGAACCATTTTTCTAGGCTCACCTAGAACAACAAATTTGTGTAACGTCATTTGTGCTCATAATATAGTGAC
>JBCAUA010144305.1:0-22465 GCA_038406235.1 Peronia verruculata
GTCATTTCTGTCTGTCTATATGTCTGTTTGCCTGTCTTCTGTCTGTCAACTTATCTATCTGTCATTTCTGTCTGTCTATATGTCTGTTTGCCTGTCTTCTGTCTGTCAACTTATCTATCTGTCATTTCTGTCTGTCTATATGTCTGTTTGCCTGTCTTCTGTCTGTCAACTTATCTATCTGTCATTTCTGTCTGTCTGTATGTCTGTTTGTCTGTCTTCTGTCTGTCAACTTATTTATCTGTCATTTCTCTTTTTCTGTATGTCCATTTGTCTTTCTGTCTGTCAACTTATTCATCTCTCCCCTCTGTCTGTATCTCCTTTTCTGTCTTCTGTCTATCAGTTTATTTATCTGTCACTTCTCTGGCTCCTTCAATCTCCCTCTTCAATATAACCTGCCAACATCTCCCAGAAGATGGATAATATACACTGTCTATCTGTACCTCCATCCTGTAGGAGGAGTATCTTGAAGCTGTCAGTGAGCAAGAGGTTCTCAAAAAACAGTTTGATGGCATCAGGAGCCAGAAACAGACACTGGAGAAAGAACTTAATGACATGTCCAAAGATATGAATAAACTCATGGCCTTATATGATGAGCAAGATCAAATTTTGGGTAAGCAGATTTGGCGCCAAGTCCTTTCCTTTGAGTGTGACAAATTATTTTACATGATGACCTAAGCAATGTATTGAGTAAATTTCTGTCGCCCTCTCATGTGCAAATGACACATTAAATGTATGCTATTTCGAGGAAACAGCGGGCATTTTATACCTGTGATGTTGCACAGTGTGATCGGAATGTATTTGTATTTGTATCAAACAAATAATAGAGGATTTAAATGACATGCTCAAAAAGTTCATATTTGACTAAGCAAAAACCTGGAAATCCCCAGAGGTGTGTTTGTACCCTCCCTTTTAGAAATGAGAACCTCATGAATGTTTGTTACCAATCCACCACTAGATCCAAGAGCAATTGTCACTGGTTCCGTGCATTTTTTATGTATTTTCTATGTCATTGACAGTGAACAGTTTGGAGTGTTTGTACCCTCCTTGTAAAAGTAGATGGGAATTTCCAGTTTTTTTTTGTTTTTTGTTTGGTCAGAACAAATGTATTTCATTTAAGCATATATTATCAGCAGTGTGACAAAGAGGTGAATAGATAACGGGGCAAATCCTGAACTTCTCTGCATGATAAAGGGGCAAATTAGTCAGAGAATTTATTGACTGATTTACCTATTTGTCATGCAGAGAAGGTAAGGGTTTGTCTTTTTGTTCTACAATAGTTGTGACCTATTCGCCCCTTTGTTGTACAATCATCGATATCTGGCATGTAGTCCACTCATATGAAATCATGAACTAAGTTTTATGGTATCATTAGGAACAAACTGAAAAGCTAAAACAAACTGAAAAGCTAGTCTGGTGAACAAAACTGGATTTTGGAATTCATATTATTGATGTGATTAGATAAGTTTTCTCAGAGTTCTGTAAACAAGAACATATCTGTGGTCTCATGCAAATACTGTAAGTCAGCTGTGAACAAGATCAAAGATTCAGATTAATTGCATAGTGAATATGTCAACCGTTTGAAATAATAATGTGAGTTTTACTGTATCTATAGAATCGCAAAAACTGAAGTGTATTAATTATTTCACAGTCATATTCTGAATTAGTTCATTTGATATAAAGTCTTCTCACACATGTTGATGAAATGTGCTATGTGTTATTTATATGTGCAGACATAATTATGGCCAAATATTTTGTTGCCTTTTTGGTAACAGCAGATCATTGATTGGGCTGTAAGACTTAGCTTTAAAAATTTATATGCTCAGATTCTTACAGGAACTTACATTTTATCATTGAAAGAGACGATAGCCAAAGACTTTTTTATCCGATCCAAGTCAGCATATAAACACCCAATTATAGACTGAGAAAAGATAAGATTTTGAGTGCTTAACAGGCAGCCACCTTATCTGATTCTAGAAGCTGAGAATGTATAAATTAATCTCCTCTGACTCATTGATGTAAGCTGAAGTGCTTAAAGCCTGTACTGTGTGACAATAAGGGCTATGTATGCATGCCATCTATTATTAACATTACTGAGCTTATTTTGGCTTAGCAATGCAGCTCTAATGACAGTTGCTTTGGGCAAATTTCAGATGACATTTTCAGCGGTCAATATGGCTCTGATCTAGAGAACCGCCTAGAACAGGAAGTTGACCAGTTGTTGGACAGGAAAGAGAGGATAGGTGTGGCCAAATACAAGTGGATCAATGGCCGACTGTTGCTGCAGCATGCATGCAACCAACTGGGATATGCTGTCAAACGCTGGCAGACTTTGGCACAAGTACCTGGCAAGTAAGTTACCCCTATGAGTTCTGACACCATCATCTTTTCAAAAAATATTATCTGTTCACATACGAGTGTAGCTGTAAGTTTGGAATCCTGGGCTTCACATTCAGAGGTAAAGATATCGTGAGCTCAGTTCTACATTGCCCTATCTCCATTTTTCATCTTTTCAGAAAATTGATGAGAAAATTGATGAGTTGTGTTTAGCAACTGTTTTTGTACGTAGGAGAAGATAGGACAAAATGATTTTCAAAATATACCTGTCTGGGCAAGTGATCAGTGACATGACTACAGTATATGGTAGATCTTTGTTCCCCTTTTCACATGACATATATATCTCCAAATCGCCCAAAATGGAGAAAGGACAACAAAGAACTGAGCTCGCGATATAGTGTGCTATGTTTACACATTTATGCTTAATATTTCAATTAATAATGGTTGTTTGTACTCTTAATTATCTTGGCATGGTAGGAATGATTATTTTAATTAATGGTAAGAAAGAGGGACACTCCCCCTCCCCTCAACAAAAAGAAATGGAAATTCATGTAATCTTTATGAATCATATTAACATCGCAATCTCCAGCACTATAGCGGACATGGTAATTCACATTGTAGCTTGTATTAATATGGTGGGAAAAGCTTTAATGAGAGGCATCATCAGCTTTGACAGCTCAGCATCAGCTACGTTCAACATACAGAGTGGAGTAAAACAGGGTTGTGTTCTGGCTCCAGCATTGTTGGGAATCTTCTTTTCTGTAATGCTGAAACATGCATTTGGTTCTGCAGCTGGAGTCATCTGTCTCACACCAGGTCAGAAAGAAAGCTCACCAACTTCTCCAGACTAAGAGCCAAACCAAAGTCCAGCTCAGATGCCTAAGTGACTTCCATTGCAAATCAGAAGGTGTTAGATTGTAATTGCCTCTGATTCATCCTGAACATCAACTGGCAGGACAAGGTCCCAAACAGCACTGTTCTGGAAATAGCTGGATGCATCAGTATGTACACACTACTAAAACAGAGACGCTGGCTTGACCATGTCTTATGTTTGGATAGTGGATAGATCCCTAAAGACCTCATTTATGGAGCACATGTGCAGGGAAAACGTCCCACAGGCAAACCAAAGCTGTGATTCAAGGATGTATTCAAGAGGGACCTAAAAGCTTTGAGCGTCGACCAAAACAGCTGGGAAGCAACCTCCCTCAAACGGTCAGTCTGGAGACAGACTGTGCAGGAAGGTCTCTCTAACTTCAAAGAAACACTTGCTTAGAAAGAGGAGGCAAAGAGGATGGTAAGAAAAGCTGCAGCCCAGGCAGACAGACCGGCGTCAGACTTCATTTGTGCCCTCTGCTATAGAGACTGCCACTCTTGCATCAGACCGGCCAGGCACACCCGACGCTGTACCAGAAAAAAAATGGCCAGAGCACAACCCCATAGACTTTGGAGACTGAAGGTTTCTACTACTCAAGCTTTAATTTTTTGTTCAAGATAAAAACTGATAATGAAAGAATTGAATTTTGATAATAAAGAGGTGAAAATGTGTAAGCCTGACAGGTATTTACTTCAGTTTCATCATTTTTTTCCCCTTAATCCACCTGCGTATGAATGCCATTAACATGCCAGCCATTTTAGCATGGCAGGAATGCTTTGGCTATCATTGTTTATAGTTTTGGCTCTATGTATCTCTGAACTTCTCCTCTATAAACAGCAATATTGCGATCAAGTACCAGCTGGCTACTGAAACTAGGAATAACCTGATAGCTGCAAGTCAGAATATCATGAGTGCCAAGCGGTATTTGAACAATATCAAGGTTAGTAAATGGATGGATGAATGGATGGATGGATGGATGAATTGATAGATGGATGAATGAATGGATGGATGGATGGATGGGTGGATGGATGGAGGGTAATGGTGATGGGTGGATGGATGGATGCATGGAGGCATGGATAGGCAGTTGGGTGGATGGTGGTGGATGGATGGATAGATGGATGGATGAATGGTGGATGGAAAGATGGATGGATGGATGATGGATGGATGGAAGTATAGATGTGATGGATAGATGTGATAAATGTTGGGGGATAGATGGATGGATGAATGTATAAATGGATGAATTAATGGATGGATGGGATAGACTAACGAATTAATTGATGGATAGATAAATGTGTGAGTCGGGGTGGAATTGGTGGATGGATGGATGGATAGACAGAGAGATAGGGGAGTGGATGGATGGATAGATGGATTGACTGGTGAATAAACAATCAGATGGATGGATGAATGAAGGATGGATGGATGGGATTGTATAGAAGCAATAGAAATGTGGATGATATATGTATGAATAAATGGATAAATTGGCAGGTAAATTTGTGGATCAATATATTAGCCATAGATTGAATACATAATCTGGTAGCATTTCAGTCAGTGTTTGTCACTAGTAATGATTTGTTCAATGAATTCATCACAAAAGTTTCTGTGCAATGATGAAATGTTAGATTTATTGAAAAGAATAGTTTTAAGAAAGTTGTTTCTGAGAACAACTTGACATACTGATGCTGTAATCGCCATTTAATTTGGTAGGTAATCAACAGCAACTGTCTAAGAAAGCAAATTCTGAAACCTTTCATTCCACTGCAACCATTGGCCAACCTGACAATTACTCATATGAATGACAATGCAAAGATCACCAACTTAATACAGGGTGATTTGTGAAGTAACTAACTGATAGGTTTCTTGACCCTAAAAGAATTAGAAAGCCTATATCTTTCTAAGGCAGAAGCTACTGATATGCTTTACACTTTCCCTTTGTAAACTGAAAGAGCCTGCAAATTTGGACTGAGCTCATACTGATGTAGAATACAAATTCAAACTTTCCACTTTATATCGGTTTAATGCAGTTTATTACTTTAAACTTATCAGTGGATTTATAGATTTATAACTTGTCTGAAAATAGCTCAAGAGACTAACTATTTCACATTAACTCAGCTGCAATTGACTCAAAGAATTAGCCAAATTTTATAAAACATGTACCAATAAAGAGTACAATCTCAAGAACAAATGTAATATTTTTCTCACTCTGCACTGATAGACCACCAGTATGTTAACTGTACGTTGAAGGGGGTGAACTCTTAATGTTTCTGCATGACAAAGGGGTGAATCACTTACACAATTTTTTTATCAGTCTGCATCTTCTACATTCAGTGAAGTTTAATATTCACTCTTTTGTCGTACGTAGATTCTTGCCTCTTCACTCCTTTGTCATACAGCCAAAGATTTGTTATTTTTAGCCATCATTTAAAAGACCAACTGATATTCACTATTTCATCACCAGTTCCCCACTTTGAACCAAAAGACTTCACCACTTGTCTCAAATCTAGAGTCAGTATAGAACATACGCTCAAAAGATAAACACTCCAGTTCATGTTGATCTTCATAGTATTTTTGGTCACTGGACAAATCTCAGAACGTTTCCCTTTATGCTTTTCTGATAATGAATGATTGACTGCTTGGTATTAAATACCTGGTTCACATATTATCAGTCTGCAGAAATTGCTACATCAGACAAATCATGTAACAACATAGAACGCCAACACAGGAACTGACCTGCTGATTAATCATTAGTTTTGTTATTTTTCTCATTGATCATTTTTTACTTTGTTGACTTTGACATCACAAACTGACTAGTTCCTGACCACTTAATCATCAGTTCCCATACTGTGAACCGGAGGAGATTGCCACATTGGACAAGGCCTGTAACAACATCTACATTGACATGCAGTCCCCAGACAGACATCAACATGCCTTCCAGTGCTACAATGTAACACATCGACGGGCTGCTGCTCTCCTGCAATGGTTTGATAGTGTAAGTGTATGAATGTAATAAAAAATGTGTTCTCATAATTCCTTATGTAACAGTGCAGGTAATCATGGTCTTAGGAATAATAATTGTAATATTTAACGATAGCAGACTAAGGCACTTAGAGCTTGTACTTTACGGGGATAAGTGCTATATAAATGCTCTCTCTTATTATTTTTATTATCAAAGTAATTATCTTAATCATCATAATGATAATGGGGTGTAGATGTAGATTCATAGACAGCATAGTGGCCCCTTTTCTTTGGTAAATCCATGAGGAAGACCTAAGGGATTGGATGTATTTGTATTGCAGTGCCTGTCGAATGCTGCTGGATCCATAAGTAATATACATTATCAAATTTTCATTAACATCCTGTTATGGTCAGGGGTAGTTTTAGTGTTGGGTTAAGGTTAGGGTTAGGGGCACAGCTAAAATTAACGTTCATGGTTAGGGTGAGGAACTGGCATTAGAGTTAAGACTGAGTAATTTATAGTATGGTGCTGTAGAGATCCAAGTCATCAACAAACTTGAAAATTGGACATGCAAAACATTTTCATCAACTTCAGCTCATTTAAGTCTGTGTATATTAATATGTGATGGTTGTTTCTGCTGGTCTGATAAATTAGTTGCCTGTTGACAGTCTGATGGGCTCTGTTCTGAAATACCAGACATTTTAATATATTGTTATATGTAATAATAACAACAACAGAAACTTCAAAAATATCACTAAGAATAATAAGAAAGATAATGATGAATTTACTATAGTTATGGGCAGTAGAGATAGTTAGGGACAAACAAACATGGATACAAACATAAACGTACCCTGTCATTCAGTGGATCTACAATAAACAAAAATTAGAAATTGTACAAATAAACTTTGTACAAATTAGTGCTATCATCTTAACCCCTTGAATCTTGGTCACCAGAGACTGAAAAAACCCTGTTCCTGGCTGTCTGGGTGGAGAATGCACATTTCTTGTTTCATGTTTAATATGTTTTGTAAATGCAAGACTCAAACATGATCATGCCTCCAAACATTTGTAATCACCATAGTCCTAAATGTCCTTGCCCTAAAGGGATCTATTAGATCTATTTTTAACTGCAGTGGATGCGTAGGCCTGGTGTAAGTGAGTCAGTCCGATCTACCAGTCTGTGGGGAATTTGACACTGGTGTAGTAGGCTGTAGGGTTCATCGGGTTAACCGTGAAAAGAACATTTTTAGTTCTACAGATATTGTCACTCTGTTTTTACTTTGATATAAAATATTACATATAAAAGAAACTATTCACTTATTTTTATCATTATTATCTATATTGATATGATTATCATGTTAGGTAATCAATAACACTATTGAGAAAGATCTGGCCAAAGCTAAGGCTGACTTGGGCCCCAAAGCCGCAGAGCTCCGCAAGGAGAGAATCCGTCTCATCAAGGAAAAGATTGGTGGAGATGCCAGTGACTTTAAGATCTCTGAGAAAGGTGAGTGGAATTACTTTGAGACATTTAATCCGAGTAGTCTGCTAGTTTGTTGCCCTAATGTTTATGTTATAGAAAGAAATAGCAGAAAATCAGATGCGACACGATGAAATCAGGAGATCGTCAAACAGAGCCAACTGGAGAAATCATGTGTTTTTCAACAGTGAAAGAATTTTTAAAGTATTTTTTTTTCTCTTCACAGAACCTTTCTATATCAATTTAACCATGCATTTCAGAGTTCAGTTTACTGAACTGGATAGAGTAAAAGCCCCAAAACTGTAATTTAGTTGCACAGCCTAACAAAGACTAATAAGGATTTACAAGTGATTTTTCTCAGTAAATGCAGCTGCAGCAGCAGGTCACTCCTGTTGTCTTTCATTGCCAATATCTCAACTTCTACTTAAGGTAGAACAAAAAGTTTTGCCCAGACAGAAAGGAAAATGAATAATTTTTACAGTGATACCCATAACTCCATATGCTCCAAATTTGACAAGTGCCTGATTTCATCGTATCGAGTCTCAATTACCTGTATGAACAGTGTTAATTTATGCATGCATTGTAGAATTAGTTTGAATTTGTCCTTGAATTTGAGTGTTCAAAAAAATATATTTCATTTTTATTACCCAATGTTTCCTTATATTTTTAGTCTGAAAATTGGATAAATAATTGATTTGTTGGAGAAAGATCATTTTGAAAGAAGTTTATGGAATAAACTGGGAATGATTAAGAAAAGATGTATATCTATCCCACAAATGCCTTTTAGAGGTAATAATCTTAAAGCAGTTCATATTTTTGCATTGCAAGTTAAGTGTTCATTCACTGGTAGATGATCTTTATGCTTTTAGTCACATGAGCGTGGCTATCCCAGTGAAAGTATTACTGCTACACACTATTGATATGACTATGATTTCTGTGTATATTCTGTCCATGACAGGCAAGTTTTGATGATTGCTAAGCTTTTATCACATCATATTAGCAAAGTCATATATGAGTGGAGTTTCTTTGATCATGTGACCAATCTCACAAAACCTCATTACTTGAAACTGCAAAATCCAGCTATCTGTCAAAGAGTGAAATGTCTTGCAACCAGGGCAAATGAGTCGGAAGTCATTTGGGGTGACAAAGATTCAAGGCCGTTCTTGGTCATGTTGTAACTACTTTCTGACTGTGATCATAAAATTGTTTTTTGTTTTCACAAAATGATAATTTAATCTTTTGTAACCTGAAAAAAGAAAAATTATGGTATCATAGTCAGAAAAATAGTAAAAAAAAAAAAGTATAAAAAATGTAACTCGAAATCACCTAACGCGACTTCCGATTCATTTGCCCTCAGTGCAAGACAAATATTTTCAGGATTTTCTTGGGTATTTAAGTCTAACATTATCTTTTCAATTCAAACTGAACTTTGATGCAGAACGGCGTAAGTGTCACTGACAACAGTGTGCAGCTTTCATTGTGGCATTTATGTTAGAAAATATTTTTGCTGCTGTGACTGTCTTTTGTTTAACTTCTTTCCTCTGCCATTTGTTTGTATGTCTGTCTGCCTGTCTAGGTATAAGTTTGTTTGCTGAAATGTATTGCTGGTTTCCCTCAGTTATAATGAAACTGATACTTCAAAATGTTTAATCAGAACTATTATAAGTGATTTAGTGAGTGTGATTTTGTTTGTTTGTTTGTTTGTTTGTTCTTTCTTTCTTCCTCTCTTTCTATCTCTCTTCCTGTCCCTGTTAATTTGTTTGTTTTATTTTCTTCCTTTTTTCATTTATTCATTTGAGTATTCAACTTTTTTTTTTTTCATTTATTCATTACCATTTATTTAACGATGTAATTATGGTCTATTTACCTATTTATTATTTATTTATTAATTTCCTTTCTTTTCCATTTTTATTTGATTAATTGTTTATTTTTTTATCATACATTTGTCAGTTTGTATATACAGGTTGGTAGAAAACTAGACTGACAGTTATTGAGTCGCATGAATTGATGGCCATCCTCAGTTGATTGTCATGGATTTATGCAACCGAATAGGTGCTACTATTTTAAACATTATAAGGGCAATTGTCAATCTATTTTAGTTTCAGTCTGTAGGCTTATTTATTTACTCATTTATTCATGTCTCTAAATATCATTTAAATAAAAAAAACTTTAAATTAATCTTCTGAACCTGTTGTTTATTGAAGTTGTATAGTTTTAAACTTCACATCTCCTGCTATTTGTTTTTAAACATCTGTCTCATGCCCAGGGTAAATGAGTGAGGAGTCAATCGGAGGGGTGCCAAGTTACGGCCGTGTTTAATTATTTTCTAAATAAGATACCAAAATGTTTTTTTTTGTATTCCACTAAATTAAAATTCAATCTTTTCTTTCCTACTAAGAAAAATTTGGTATCTGAGTTGGAAAAGGGTTAAAAACGGCCGTAATTTGCAATCCCCCTGAGTGACTTGCGACCCATTTGCTCTGGGCGCAAGGCATATCTCAATGATTTTAATGAGTATGACTTGTAGTAGATCTAACATATGCATTCCACTATGGCTAATATCAATGTTGTATTTGTGCTGTTTTGTTGTATGTTTCAGATCACCTTTTATCTTCATTCTTTCATCGTAGATAATCATTTTGATCAAATAAAAATAGGTATCTAATTTAAAAAAAAAAAAGAATGAATCCCAAATTTTAATTATGTGATTATATTATTTTATCCCTTTTCTTTTTCTTTTTTCCTTCATTTGGATATATTTACAGATTATGTTGGTACGTATTTCAGTAGCCCTTGTGCGTGCAAGTGGATATTGGTGGTGTGGGTCTCTTACATTAATTTCTCAATCTCACTGACGATTGTTTTTCATCTCTTTTTTTATTCTTTTTTTTTTTTTTTTTTTTATTGTAACTCAGGGTGTTTTACTAGATCATCAATGTTGACAGAATAATTCACATACATTTTTTCACATGAAAGCTTTCTTTCTCCTACATCATCATCTTGACTTGTTTTTTCAACTGAACACCATAACTTTCACACTTTTACATAATAAATGAGTGTGCTCTCCAAGTTTATTATTCTAGACATTATCCATCCATCCATCCATCCATCCATCCATCCTTCCATCCATCCATCCATCTATCCATCCATCCATCCATTCATCCATCTATCCATGCATCCATCCATCCATCCATTCATTCATCCATCCATTTATCCATCCATCCTTTCACCCATCCTTCACCCCATTCATCCATCTATCCATCCATCAACAATCTATCCATCAATTCTCCTTCATTGATTTATCCATCTGTCCATTCCTCCAGTCATCCACTCTTTTACAGATCTGTCCATCCATCCAATCGCTCTGTCATCCATCCATTCATGCTTGGCCATGATATGTTCCACTGTCCAGAGAGACATTTGACTAATAAGCTCATTTTTACTGCATGCTTGATGTTCTGTTTTCTCTTCTCCATTTTTCTCCATCATGAAATCTTATTTGATGGAATGGAAACTTTTTCCACATGTGATATTATGCATGTGTTCATCACCTTGTTGTCTTATCACTGGTCTTTATCTGTTACCATTAAAATTTATTGCCTATCATTATAGTAACAAAATATAGTACAATACATGCATGTCTGATAAATGATGGTTATGGCTGATTATATCTTAGTTACAAAAAAGATGTGCATTTTTGTCTCCAAAAAATTCGAGATGCACTGTCTATTTAATTTCCTATATGCATGCCTGTGATTCAGTTGCATTTACATTTGATCTGAACAACTTGCTTGTTATCTGTCATTTTTCTTTTTGTTATTGCATTTGAATTTTTTTTTTTATTATTTAGTTCTTTCTTGCTCTCAGTCCTGTCTAATTTTTCACAATTTTGTTTATTTTCTAAAAAAAAAAATGATAATAATAAGATAAGATGAAGTGATTTTCAGTTTGCATCTTTCCTTTCATAATCTTTCCTGTCTTTAAATCACATGAAACTTTGTTCTGTCAATTATTCCTTTGGCATGATTTTCAGAATGTCTGTTTATATAAAAGGACTGCATTTTGTTTTTACTCCAAATTCTTTGCTAAAAGCCTTGTTGTAAACAGTATAGACTGATAATCCTTGAGATGGACTTTTCAATGTGAGATCATAAGTAATGCAAAGAGGAAAGTAATTGCGTATATACACGGTTTACTTGAAACATACACCATAAAAAATTCCCCCAAAATTGTGATATAAAGGCAATGTTTTCTTCTTCTTGTTATAACTTTATCGAAGTTTTTGGTGGTCAGTCGTTTGAATGACAATAAGAAAAAGGAATTTATTTTCCTCATTACACTGCTTAACACCTGTGTTTGGCAAAGGGAAGTAGTACGCATGATCAAAATGATCTCCCCTCGAACAAATTTTTTGGGAGGGGCAGATAATTTCAAAACAATCTCCCATTGTTACAGTAGAATCCTGTTTTTATCAGGAAAAGTTGATCAAATAATAAAATGAAATCTAAGGTGACTGTTAACGGCAACAGTGAATGAACTAGATTTTTTTATAACTGTAAAATTTTTTACATATTTGTTCGATATCCACCTCATATCATAATTAATTTTTCCATTTTTTTTTTTTTAAATCTGCATGCATTACTTGAATTAGTATTTTGTGAGTGTTTGTGCAAATGTGCATCATGGCATTGTATTTCTGGCCAAACTTTTTGCCTAATTGTGTTTTATTAAATATTTCAGTGCATTTTCTTTACAGCACCTGAAGCTATTTATTGGGACTGGGCAAAAAAACAAATCACACAAAAATAAAGACCCAAACAGTGTTCCATTTTTAAACATTGAAAAAAATTGAAATTTTTGTTTTTCAAGAATTCTCTCTTTCTCTGATTCAAACCAAGCTGTAATAAAGCAATGACAATTCTCACTCATGTTTTCTGGTGGGATTGTCAAGGCTCAGGACTAGCCTCTAGGGATGTAACCTGAAAAACTGTAAAAGCCTACCACCTTGTTTTAATCTTCAGTTGCTCTCTAGTGTCTATCAAAATGTAAGAATAAGAACATTTGCAAGAAAAAAACCAAAGGCATTGAATATAATGAAGAAGAGGAAAAGATTTTGACAAGAAACAAATATTCCAGTTTTCTCATGCATGTTTTCGTTCCCTTGCTTCAAAAGTGGAACAGCTGTAGTGTTACTGAGTTATTCTATATAACAACAATCTGTTGGAACAGCATGTGTTCTTAATTATGATGACATGTTTCAAACTTGAAGGTTTAAATATAAAAGCCTTCATGATTTCTGTGCTTGCAAGATTAATAACTTAATATGAATGGTGAACACTCTTCTCGTTAGGAAAAAACTAAGGACGGGTCTGAGGTCTTAAGAAAATAATCAACAACCTTATATCACTCCGAACCTGTTCTGAAGAAACCAAAAACAGAGTAGCTGTGTTAATTTTTGTCGACTATTATCTATTTCAGAAATTGATGATGACTTTGATGATGACATGCTGGAACCTGAACTGGTGGCCATCTCCAAGCCTGACAATGTGGAAAGTGAGGTAAGTACTATACATAATTGACCTTCTTACCTGTCTTTCTAACCACTATCTGCCTGATTGCTTATCAGTTTCGAGTATCCATCCACATACATCCTTCAGTACTTACCTAATATCTACCTACATATTTCTGTGCCCACTTACCTACAACATATGTCTCACTGTCAGGGCAAATGAGTTAGAGATCGTTTTGGGAGATTTCAAGTGATGGGTATTTTAACTATTTTCTGCGAAACAAAAATTCAACTTTGACTAACCTGAAAAGAAAAATTTGGTATCTAAGTCAGAAAAGAGCTAAAAACAGTCGCAATTTACAATTCCCCAGAACGACTTCCGACTCATTTGCTCTGGATGCAAGATATATTTGTCTATTTTTCTGTCTGTCTGTCTGTTTGTTTGATGTGTGCCTGTCAACCTGTTTGATAGCAGCCTGTCTGCATGTCTCCCTGTGATCCTTTCCAGTCTGTGACTGTTTTTGTTAGGATTTCAAGATGACCATTAATTGTAACGAAGACCTCATTTGTCAGATTTGCAATGACCTTCAGAAATCTCAACGCATTTTCAAACTCTCAGATCTGCCTATACAACATAATTTTGTCCTGCGCCCAAGGCAAATGAGCTGGAAGTTGTGGTGGGTGATCTCGAGCTGCTGCCATTTCTAACATTTTCAGCTTGGACACCAAATTTTTTCCTCTTTGTTTTTTAACAAAATGAAACTGTAACCTTTTTTAACTTGAAAATAAATTAAATTGTTGGTATAAATTTCGGTTAAAAATTTCTGTAACTGAGATCACAGGGCCTGACCTCCAACTCATTTTGCCCTAGGCACAAGGCATTTGATGCACAATGACTGATGCAGAAAGAAAATGACTGGTGTTTTTCTTTGTCACATATTCATAATCACCCGAGTCTTTATATATCAACCAATAGCAGAGTGGTGGACTGCAGCCTCCTGATGAAGGACAGGCACCAGCACCTACACCCCTCCCATTGAATGAACTGGCCCCGCCTCCATCTCAGGAAGATCTCTTTGGTAAGTATTGGTTTTGACTGAATATGTGTGTAAGATGTAAAATTAAATTCCTGCAAAAGCTTATACTTTGATTAGTATATTTGTTCCTGTTTTTACAATAGCCTTTCTCTAATATAGAGGTGGAAAAAAATATTACGAGCCATTGGATACAAAGTTAAAAATACAGTCAAAGTTGAATAAGTCAGACTGGTTGAAGGATAGGGAAATCTGAATATGACATCTGTAATTTGACTGACAGATTAAAAGGTAAAAGTGTAACAAATTCAACATTGATAAAAAAAAAACTGGTCTGTGTATCACAGTTCAGAAATTTGTTTGTATGTTTTTTTTTTGGTTTTTTTGTTCTTTGTTTTTTTTTTCCTTTTCTTGCTCTTGATGTAGGTATTTGTCTTGCACCCAGAGCAAATGTCGGAAGTCGCTCTGGGCGACCATGACTTATGACCTTTTTTAGCAATTTAGATAAAATAAATTTTTCTTTTCAGGTTAGTAAGTTGAATTTTTATTTTGTGGAAAAGAAATAAAACATTTTGATATCTCAGTCAGAAAACAGTTAAAAACACCCGTAACTTGAAATCTTCCCAAATGACTCCAGGCTCATTTTCCCTGACAGTCAGACATTTGGTTTATGACAGAGAAAAGATGATAGTCATTTGAAAACTAATATCCACTGTGTGGATGTCTCTGTGGGCTTTTGAACCTTAAGAGAATTTTTATGTAAAAGAGCTAAGCTGATGATAGAGTCTTAGCCTTTCACTGGTCATAGTAAATCAAACAGAATACTGTAGCCTATAACACGCCATAGCATGGGCCACCCGGGTGGTACTTGAAGCTTAATGCAGAGCTTGTTCTTGTTTCGGTGATGTGATGACTAGTTTTGTTGTTTTGTGTTGCTTCTGATGGTTGGTTGGTTGGTTGGTTGGTTGGTTGGTTGGTTGGTTGGTTGAGTGGGTGTTTTGTTTGCTTGATTAGGTGGGTGGGTTTTTCAGGTGTTAGTTGGATGGGTCATTGATTGGTTGGTTGATTGGTTGATTGGTTAGTTGGTTGTTTGATTGGTTGGTTGGTTAGTTGGTTTGTTATTTGGTTGGTTGCTTTGATGGTTGGGTGTGTGCTTGCCTGCTTGCCTAGGTGGGTTGGCAGGTTTTTAGTTGGGTGGGTCATTGATTGGTTGGTCAGTCAGTCAGTTGGTGGGTTGATTGGTTGGTTGGTCCTTTATTTAGTGGGTTGGTTGATTGACTAATAGGTTGGTTATTGGACTGGATGGTTTTATTTTACTGAGTTATGTTTTTCTGATTGCATTTATATGAGAGATATTTGTAATTTCATCATAACTGTTGATGTTAACTTCAGGTAACATTGAGCAGCTGAAGCGACAACATGAGCAGGAGAGAGCTCAGATCGAGAAAGCTCAAGAGACCAACAAGGCCCGGGTGGAGCAAGGTCTACAGGAGAAACTGAGGCAGAGAAGGAGTCGCCGCAAGAGGCTGGCAGAGGAGTAGGCAGGACCTGAGGATGGAGTGAGAGGTGAAATTGGCAGAAAGTGAGGGATGCATAGAGTGAGAGTGAAGGTTTATGCGACAGACAGGGGGTAGAGGGGGGAGGTAAATTGAATAAGGATGAAGAAAGAGAAGGGAGTGAACAGTAATGGGGGTGGGGGTGAATGAAGAGAGTGAAAGAAATGATAGTGTTAGGGATAAGGATGGAGAGAATGAGAGAAAGAGAAGGAAGTGAACAGTCATGGGGGTAGGGATGAATGAAGAGAGTGAAAGAAATGATAGTGTCAGGGAGAAGGAAGGAGAGAATGAGAGAAAGGGAGCGAGAGATTATTGAGGAGAGGACAGGGAAGAAAACTGGATAGACTGAGAGAGAGAGAAGGGGGGTCATAGGGGAAAGGGAGGAAAAGCGAGGAGTGGGGAGGATAAAGAGTGAGAGAAAGGGATATGACATGAGAGGCAGTTACAGAAGGATAGGATGAGAGAAAAAGAGATGGAAGGTGATATCATGATGGAATTAATGTGCAGGGGGGCAGGGGGGGGGGAGGAGGGACTGAAAAATGAAAGAAAGCAATTATAGTATTTAGAGATGGGACTCAGAAAGAGAACTAGGGAGAGTGTAGAATATGAAAGATAATGTAAGAAAACATAAAAGAGAAAAAAAGAAAGAGTTAAAACAGTATACAATAATGGAGACTGGGAGAGACTGAATGGAAGATATAAGGATGATATAAAGAAAGAAGGAACATATCAGGAGAGACAGTGAGAAAGAAGACAGGACAGAATGAGTTGTATGGGGTCAAACAGAGAGAGAAAGAATGAGAGAATAGAGGACAAATATCAAACAGCATTGTGGATAAAAAAGGAACAGTCCACAAAAACAGTTATTAGTTATTAGTCACTCAGAAGAGCTGTTACATTTATCGAAGAGAACTATGGCTGTGTGCCATCATTTTTTAACATTTTTATTTTTAAATTCTGAGCTCCAATTGTTTGTTTGTTTTTATTTGGAGGGAGCTCATCCTTCATACCTATTCCTTTTAGCAAGAGCTTACCTATTAGAACTACATCTGTTTCTTTTCATCCTAAATTCCACAGGGGTTCCATGTTTGTATAGAGTAATTTTACCATTATTTTTTTAAAATTCTGGTTAACTGTATACATAAATGGGATAAACTAATATGCCCTAATTAAACTGTACTTAACCTTTGTCTTACTGTTTTCTTGTTTTTATTATCTTCCATTTCAGAACAACTCACCAGCAGAGCATCTTCACATATGATTATGGTTAAGATATTTGATATGTCGATGAATTGCAAAAGTATTTTTTTATTTATTTTTTTTGTTGTTGTTGTTTTTTTTGGGAGGGGGGGGGAGGATTGACAGTTGTGGCCCAATTGTTTGCAGTATGCCTAACCAGATATTGTGAAAAATGTACACTGAAGCCTTATGAAAAGTCATAGTAAATTTGATAGGCAAATTTTTAGATCTAGATCTATTTAAGTAATTGGATCCTGCAAAAAGATCTTGTTAGAAGTCTAGAGTTTCTCTGATGAAGTCAGTCACCTCTGTGATAAGGAAATTACATAATCTAGATGGATTATGGTGTTATTATGTATGTTATGTCATTAAAACATGAATCATATCTATGACAGTATGAAACATTTACACCAGGTACATGTGAAATAGTAGGCTCATTCTTAAAACAAATTTAAAAAGGAAAGATTCTGTGTGATTAAGTTTGCAGGGAATTTCTGTACCAAAATATTATTTTGAAAGAAAACAAAGACATGACGAAATAGTCAACAGTGTCTTGTCAGATTTTTTAAACTAGTAAAAGTTTAGAGCAGTGCATTAGTAACTTCAAAATGAGTGCCTGGATGATGAGAAACCAAGGCTTAAGAGGAACTTCCTGAATCAATGAACAGACACTGTGACTTGCTGCAAAGACATGCACCGAGCAGACCAGAGTTATAGCAACCATTACGGAATATTCCATGTAGAAAACTGTCGATTGTTACGATTTCCGCGTTAAATTCCAAGACTAGTTTATGTAGATAAAGCTCGCGCTTTTTCGTTTGTTATCCCAGGTTCAGTATATTATATACCAAATAATAGAACAACCCCGCTGGCTTAACCTGCTGGGACCCTCGACCAGCGCAAGTTCACCCTAACGCTAACATGTAGGAGGTCCGACGAGCGGGTCCCGGTGACGGTCCACCCTAACGCTAACATGCAGGTCCGGCGAGCTAATTATAGATGGTTTGCATTGATCATCGATGATGAATAATTACAGAGGAATGTGCATTGATCATTGATGATGAATATCTTCCCTACCTGTGCACTTCCTATACTTATACTTGCTGTCACTAGATTTATATACATGTATATGCTTTTTTTTTATATATATATACTATGTTCAAAGTCGGACCGAGAAAAACAGTGACCTCTAACTTGTTGTCCTTATCTGGCTGACCTATCAGTGTCCTCAGAGTGACTTCTTGTGAATCAGTCGATTTCTGCTGTGCCATTATGCAATTTCCATCCTCTCGTCACTACAGTCGGATTTGGACCGACAAAATAAATTATGACTTTTTGCCAAACATGCCTACGTGACTACGGTAGTTCGATTGTACGAGGTATCTGTCTCTTCAGAACAACTTTTACTTGCACAAATTAAGTACACAAATTAGTAGATCTTTTTTTTTCCCTACATGTTTATTCAAACATGAATCACCGTAGTACAACTCCTGTACTCATTTGTTGATACTAGTAACTTTATCTGTCTGAGCTATCAATGCCTTCAGGACGTCTTTTCTTGCATCAGTCGATTGCATCTTCCATTATTCGATTCACACCCTTTCTTTATCCCTTTGCCTAGGTTTTATAACTAGGTTCTCTGCCCCCCACCTGCAGGCGGTGTAAGCCTGCCATTGGTGGGGCGTCTCTCATGGAATGCCGTCCTCGACATTCCAGGAATGAGAACTCTTCTCTCTCTCCTTGCTCCTGTCTTCTGTCCCGCTATCTTTCCTCTCTTCTTCTTGACATGTAAACGTATCTTACCGTGTTTGGCACATTATAGCGTAATCGTGCTGATGTGTCGTTAAACCCCAACACAAACGAACAAACAAACCCTCCATTACCAGATGCCTTCTTCACTACATGTTCATACAAATATGGATCACCGTATAAAACGTCTTTTCTAATATGTTGACATGAATTACTCTATATTCTGCCCGAGCTCTTTGTGTCACCAGAGCGTACTCTACTTGCTAAAGTCAGTTGCACCATTTTGACCTCCAGCAAAATTACTTCCCTTTGTCCAGCCCAAGAGGAAAAACACAAGCATTGTGAAGAAGGAAAATATCACTTTTTCGCTCGTTATGTGAAATATAATTAACAGAAAATTCAGAAAAATTCACCATATGGTGAATATTCTTTTTTCCTATTGTGATAATTATTTTCATAATTTTTTGCGCCACATGTTTCAAGTAACAAGAGAAAAAGTGATTTTTTCCTTCTTTGGAATGCTTGTCCTACACCTCTTGTACTTGGCAAAGGGAAGTAACCTAGCTGGCTGAAAAAATGCCTCATTGCACCTTTCCCGTATTAGATTTCCACCCTCTCCTTACCACATTCAAATGTGGACCAACGTAATAGGACTGTAGTTTGCCATTTTGTTGACATGGGCAGTTCTGTTTGTCCCGCCTAGCTAAACCCGAATCTCAGAAGAATTCAGGAATGCCTTATCCGATGACGATTTTGACAGTCTTATCTACCCGCGTACACAACTTACATAACCACCTCCGTTGCTGAGCTGGCATACTTTTCTGGTGCGTTGACCTCATTGGCTGGTTGTGACGTCACATCAACCATGCTTCCATCCCCAGGAGTGGGTCAGGGGTCTACAAAGTCAGAGAGGGTCACAATGCGTACACAACTTGGAAAATGCGGTTATTTGAGGTCATTCTTAACAGTGAACGAGTCAGTTCAGGGAAATCTCTTCTGGGACGTTTCTAACAAACCCAATTGACGGTCAAGTGGTCCAAACGCCAGTAGTCCCAATGATTACAGTCCAACTGACGTTGTTTATGTTATAAGTCATTGTGTTAGATGTTTGTGCCGCCGCTAACAACGTTTACATTTTGTCTTGGAAAAGATGGGCATCACAGTGCCTATGAATCACTCAAGGTTGGGCAGACACTATACTGAATATGGATTACGCAGCATTAACTCTAAGTCCAACCCTAACACTAAACCTAACCTGAATCCTACCTCCAACTATAGCCTAACCCTAGCCCTAGTGTTTTATTATTATTATTATTATTGTTATTATTATTATTATTGTTTAAAGATGACAGTGTTTCATGGTTATGGATCTCCTAGCGACAGGTGGGCACTGTGATGTCAGTATAGCCAATAGTTCATATTCGACTAAGCAAAAACCTGGAAATCCCGGCCGGAGTGTTTGTACCCCCTGCTCAAAATAGAACACTCACTGGTGTTTGTTACCGCTCAACCATGAGATCCGAGGACAAATTGTCACCGGTCGCGGGCTTTCTCATGTTTTTGTATGTCAATGACCGTGAACAGTTTGAAGCGTTTGTACCCCATACTAATATTACACAGGGATTTCCGGCCGTTTTGCTTGATCGGAACAAATCTATTGCCCATGTCTTCACCATTGATACGCCAGCGTGTGTCCATGCATCCACTTGGCTTCAGATTAGATCGCGGTCTGAAATGGCCAAGACAGTTTCCCCTCTTGAGGGGTCAAGGGATGGTACATTTCAACTTTAACTTTAACTTTATTTCAATACAGTTGGTAAGACATACAGTAAGCTGATCTCCTCCATCTTTTGCCGCGTACACGTGGGAACCTCATATATATGCTTACGATGCTTGGTTTGGTATCACATTGTGAGGTCTATTCTCAGTTTTGCATATCCATGGAAGTTACTACTTGGAGTTGTCTGTTATGTATATTTCTCTCATTTACCAAGATCTTAGACTGTTGACACTGCGCTAGTTGGACCGTGAAGCTGCTTGTAGCCTGCACTGTACGGGGCTAAGCACTGTATGAATGCCATCCCTTATTCCTTCATCTATTAGGACAAGATATTATTAGATAACATGAACATAATCTGTCCTTAAAAAAAAAAAAAAAGCGTCATTGACTTTTATTCTCACAGAAGATTTCCGTAGAAAATGTTACTGTAAAGCGGTAAAAGCGCTTCGATTTTGACATTTCATAAAAGAATATATCTTAGAAAAAAAAAAACATGAAACGTTTTCAACTTTTTTTGTGTGTAAACAGATTGAAACCTGTAATTAATTTTTGGTTTTATCTTCATGGGTCTGGGGTGGGATTGCGTGGTGGGAGAGGGGGGGGGGGTGGTGCAAAGCTATACCAAGGCCTTGTCTTTCATTCTGAAAATTCGGTCAGCGAAGTCGAACTGGATTGAAGAACCTTCTCCCTCTTTCCTCTGTACTCAAATGCTTAAACAAGACATGATAAATCCTCAAGTTATCAAGATCCCCTAAGTCTCCAGCCAAGGTCGTCTCCAGGGTGAACCAAGACTTTTATCCGGGCTGCAGAGAGAGGGAGAGAGAGAGAGAGAGAAAGGGATAGAGATAGACAGACAGAGAAAGAGAGAAACTTGAGGATTGTTGACCCTGTCCGCTGCAGGTGAAAACATGTCGGCCAATGGACAGAAACGCAAGAAAAGGTGAAAGTAACCCAAACATTTTTTTTTTTTTTCTTTTTGAGCCTTTCAGTCCTAAGAAAGTACAATTATAATAATATCGACATTTTATAGAGATCTGTTTTTGCTGAGAATTTTGGAAATTTTGCCCGGACAGCGACGTGCAGCCAAGGATTCTTTAACGTGCATAACGTACACACGGGACCTCCAAAATATATTTGTCCTTATCCGAGGAGGCTAGACGTCGGGCTTTCTTACCCAGAGGAGGCCAGGGGACCGTTGAGTCACTGAATAAAATGCAGGTCTTTCGATCTTTGTGTTCTTCCATCCTCCGATGAGAGGACCCGCGAGTCGGCCAGAACCCGCAAGCTCACAGACGTGAGTTTTTTCCACCCTGAAACAGACGGCAAAACACAGAGCCACTGCACCCCGTTAAAAATAATAATAATATGCGAACAAATTTAAAATAATAATAATAAGTGAACAAAGAAGTGGAGAGGAAAAGAAAAGACAGAAAAAGGAATGGCGAAACAATACAGACGAAGAAAGTACAAGATAGAGAATGACCGCGAAAGAGGATGGAGAGATGGAAGAAGACAAGAGTTGAATACGAGATAGGGCGAAGAAGAAACAGAGATAAATAGCTAACAAGATCTGTGACCTACCTATCACTACCATTGTCATAATTTACGTAGTGGTCCTTTAAACCGGGCGATCACGGTGGCCTTTCTGTTGAAGACACCAGCTCTGTCAATCCGTGTTGATCCCAGACCAATGCCCAGATTTTAGCCTGGCTTTGTAGGGCAAAGAGATATGAAGATAAGGCCGAGAACAATGGGATTCCGCTGTTGTCAGTGCTCGGAATAAGGTCATTGCCCATCTGATTGGTGAAATCCTGGGGGTATCGACAGAAATGTTTGGATTTCACTCCTGTTTCTGGAGGCCACAGCGTGAGAAATATCATATAGATAGATAGGTAGATAGGTAGATAGATAGATAGATAGATAGATAGATAGATAGATAGATAGATAGATAGATAGA
>JBCAUA010144415.1:0-22459 GCA_038406235.1 Peronia verruculata
AAGACAATCTGTGGTCACATGGGTTGCGTAACTTTTCAGTTCGCCTGAGAACCCGTCCGCCTAAGAGCCCGCTTTTTTTGTCTCCCGACGACCGGGTTCTTAGGCGGAGACCACTGTATACATGTTTTAAGCTGTTGAGAACATTTTGATGAAATTATTATGTGAGTGATTGTGTATAAAAATGTATGACATAGCAATAACTGACAATGTTTTTTAAACTGACTCTGTGGACCTTTTTTGTTATTTCATTGTTTTTTTGTGTTTTTTTTTGCTTTGTTTCAGAAATGGTTGGAAAGAACACCAGGCTTGACCGTGAAATCTTTCCATTTCTGGGAACTGTACAAAAGATCAGTGGACAGGTGGCTGCAGGACATGCTCCTTATTCCTGCACAAGTATGTAGAGTTTGTAAAAAATCTGGAACTCCCAGTCTCTTAAGTCAAATTGTTCTGGGTTTTTTTTGGCGGGGGGTGGGGGAGGGGATCTGATTCCCCTTAGAAATAGCACTGATTTTTTAATAAAATTTCTCTAGCATTATTAAGTCATATCATATTGTTGGTTTTCTGAAGGAGTTTTATAATTTTTTCTGTTTCTTTTTTTTTTTTTTTCCTAAAGAGAACATTGACATTTTTTAAGGTTGTTAAATTAGATTCAGTACATCTTTATTATACATTTCATATTCATTATATTCATACATTTCATGTTGCATAAATCATAGTATTGTAGTCATAATCTTGTCCTTTTTCTGTTGTTGCCTATTAGTTTTCACATAAGTTATCACATTATTACATTCAAATAGATCAACAGCAATCTGCTACCAGCATTGTAGTACATCTGTTTTTATCGCAGGATTGGGAATTGTTCCTATGGCGACAGAAAAGTCATTGCTGTACATCTTCTCATGTCACAATATTCCTTGTTTAGTGTTTTAACATTTTATACCACTAAAAAGCTCACATAGAGTCATTTTAACATTGAAATTAATGAGTTATGAAACTATTACAAGTAAAAAAGTGACAATGAAAAAATGTTGACATATAGATTAATTTGAACATGTAGGATCAAGTAGTTGTAAGCTGCAAATAATCATATTAAGCATTCCCAACTTCTTCCCTTAACAGAAAGAGACAGATGAGAAGGCAAAAGAAAATCTTTTGGCTGAATACAAAAAGCAGAAGGTATGAAAGCTGAATTCGTCTTTTCCATTCTGTTGATAAGCAATGGTGAGGTTTTGCCTCATATAGAGTTATGCATTTTAAACTTAGTGAATTTTTATTATTATTTTTATTTAAATTTTATTTTGTCCCCTAGGACTGCCCTGAAGGATTCTGGTCTTTTTTCACTTCGAAACAAGTGGCAGTAAATTTTGTATATAATATACATGAAGTGCCACAAAAAGTGGTTCTGAGATATTTTAATTTCTAGTTGTTAATGGTTCATTGGTGATCAGTTCTTCTAACAGTGACTAGGAGGTATAATCTTTGGCATGTTATGACAGCATACTATATTTTAAATGTGATGACAGTATAAACATGAGAGATCTTAACATCTCTTTTGAATGTCATGCAAACATGTTAAATAAATTGATTATAAGAAAATGTGTGGCTCTTTAGAGCTGCCAGTGCATAGATGTCAAAGAAACGGACAAAATTTGACAATAATAAATGTAAGAGGCGAATGTGTTCTCTCAATATAGCATGTTTCTGCAAGCACAAAATGAAATGGTGAAGTGTTGAAACTAGTAATTATCGCTGTTAGGCCAGATTCTCACTGCAGTGGGAACACATGATCCTCCTCTCTATAGGATTCCCTCGGGAAAGGATTTCTTCTTGAGTAAAAAAATACAGTTGTAGAAATTGTATCATTCTCTAAATTTTGTTAACCAACCAGTTTTTACTGTCACAGTTGATGCTGAACAATTTGTAGTTTTTATGACAGCTCAGTTTCATGTGTTTGACAAAATTCTTCATTGCAAATATGCCATCTATTATAAACCTACAAAGAGATTCATTGACAAGGCCAGGTTCTGTGTTTGGTGGGCAGGCCAACACTTTTTATGGCTGAAAATATACTTGGAAATGTTATTCATCAGAAGAAGATAAGCAATAATGTAACAAATATCTTGTTTACAGTCATTTTGAACTGACAATGATCCAGCTAGCAATGATCAGCCGAATCTACTTCTGCATCTAATTTTAGAGCAAGCAGAAACCATTTCTTGGGGCAATTTTTTAAAGCGATATTTATTCACAAAAAGAGCTTCTGGAGTAGAATATTGGACATAGATCAATGATAATACAAATTTTGATGTTTGCCCCAAGTGTAACTTGCTTTTTTTCATTTGTTTGCATATGGTTACAGATACCTGCAAAGCCTGGTGCAGGAAGAAATTTGGATGAAGAAGTTAGGCCTGAGGGATTGTCAATATATGTTTTGTTATGTTTTCTTTTTTTAAATTTTTTTCCAGGATAGTTTTGAGAGCATTTTAGATGAGGAAAAATACAATGCTTCCCTGGCACGAGGTATAATTGAGTGATTTTTTTTTTTTTGTTGTTGTTGTTCCCCTTTTCATGTATCTCTTGATTTGTACTAAGAGATTTTCTATTGATATTTATCACTGTTGTACATCTCTTTTTTTTTTTGTTTGTGTTGTCAGACGTTAATTTTATTAGTGAATTTTATCAGTTTATTGAGCACATATTTTTTCTGTAATCATTCATCTTATGTATTATTTGTCCTATAAGTTGAATATATTTTGAGGAAGTATCACCAGCAAATAATGACGAAAACAGCTTTTCAAGTTTTCAAATCAGTTAATGTTGTCACTACTGTTGTATGATGAGAAATCCATGTACTTAAAACACAGTGAACAGTGATTAAATGTTGAAGTATAAAATTTAAACCTCAAAGAATATGAGATGGAACCCATCATATTCTACTGTTTTCTATGAAAATGGTTAAATGCAGCATAGGTATTATTACACTTTCTCGATATGAATGACGTCATTTTCATCCACAGGTGAACGTCGCTTGAGTCATTTGGCATTTAAAGGGGCATTACTCATCTCTCTCTATCACGATCAGCCCAGATTTAACCAGCCGTCTAAGTTGCTCTCGCTGCTAATGGACATTGACTCTCTGCTCACGAAATGGAGATGTAAGCTTGCCGTCTGTCTGGCACTTTTCTTTTTCTTTTTTGTTGTATACTGATGGATCTCCGGGCTATATGGAACTTTTTGCATGCCAAGGGCAAGTATGTTGCAAATTAGAGGATGTCTACGAACATCTAAATAAATAAAGCTGTCTGTCAAGTAACCCATATTCTGGGCTTTAAATTGTGAACTGGTTGAAGTTCCCCTTGTTTTTAGTGTCTCACAGTGAATTTAGTAATGCTGCCAGACATGAGTACTTACGTCAACATTGAAATCAGTATGTTACCTGTGTTTCACGGAGAATTTAGTACCAATTTGTATTTGGACACAACAGAAAGTCATGAAAATTGGTCATTTGAGATACAGTTCTTAGATCTTGCCATGGCTCCAGTATCTTTAGTCATTCTCATATTTGGTCCGTCTGTTTGTCTTCTATTCAAGAAGTTTGTAGGCATGCAGACTCAAGACTGTCAGAAAAATCCTTTGATTTTTTACCCCCATGCCCTGTTAAGCAGTTTTTTTGCATTTCTTCTACGTAGACAACCATGTGATGATGGTGCAGAGAATGATTGGAAGTAAAATTGGCACAGGCGGCTCCTCAGGCTACCAGTATCTGCGCTCGACTGTCAGGTAATGTACCATTCAGACCTTTGAATCATTACAACAGTATTTTACAAGAAAAGAAGGGGCGGAGGTGGTGTTGAAAAATGGGGTCATGTTATTTTTGCATTTGAGTACATTTTAAATAGCGTACCATTAACTAACAAGACGCTTGTCTTCTATCACCTTTAGTCCTAAATTTTTTTAATAAAAGTATATCTTTTGTCATTGGAATTTGGTATTCCAGATCTTCAGAGTTCAGATTGATGGGATCATTTGTTTTTGTGGGCTGGGCATGGGCATGGTGGAAAGACAAGCTCTTTCCACTTGGGTTAATTATATTCCATTGCCTGGGTTTCAGCATAACCTTTTAGGACCCATTTCATGATGTTATTAGGCCTTGTCATTCTCTGCCTGCTTATTTTCCAAACTTTGAATTATGTCTTGCAAAATGAATTTTGAGAAAAGGTCATGTAAAATGCCACTGAAAGAAAAATACACTTCTTTGTAGAATATTTAGTCTGATTGTTTTGATTTTTAATAACCTTGCAAATTACACCTAAAAAAATAACAGTATGTTCTCAGAAACCTAATTGAAGCTACCAACTGTAGAATAGTCCTTTCAGACAGGGCCCGATAATTATTTTTCAAATGTTTAGATGTATACCACTTAAATTCATTTCTTACATTATTTTTGCTTGTTTTTTATTTCTTTATAGGATGAATTTTTTATTTATTCATTTTTTTTTATGAAGCTGTTATGCATTTCTTGGAATGTAGAGAGTCAAATGTAATTCATACTGGAGAAAATACAGCGTTGATTATGATTGCTTCCTACTAGTTTTTTAGACATTAGTTTCATTATAACTGATTGCAAATATCGTTCATCCCTTCCTTTTGATGTACTCTCAAGAGTTTTTGTTGCTTTTTTATCACAAGAAATAATTTTTTAAAAATACGCATTACTTTGTTTGTTTCAGTGATCGCTATAAAGTGTTCCTGGACCTTTTTAATATGTCAACCTACTTGATTCCTCGGGAGTACATTCCTCC
Organism: Peronia verruculata; assembly: GCA_038406235.1. Lineage (NCBI taxonomy): Eukaryota > Metazoa > Mollusca > Gastropoda > Systellommatophora > Onchidiidae > Peronia > Peronia verruculata. Next base: position 4,803 of record JBCAUA010144415.1, read on the forward strand.
TTTGAGCAGATCCATGAAACGTCAGCTGAGCATCCTCATTCATGAACACATGCCGCGTGACTCCGATGAAGGAGATGATGACGATAGCAACGACACAGATGAAAGTGGCACTGAGGGAAACATGAAAAATCTGAGTCTAAACGGGGAAAAGACTGGGCCTGTGAAATTTGAAATTTGATATCATGATGTTGCTTTTCACACAAAATCAGCTGCTTGTCGGCCACTTTCATCAAGAAAGAATTAGAGTGACCCAGGAAAGGGAGGTAAATCATACAGACAGTATAGAATGGCCTGTCACAATGTACATCATCATGTCAAGTCCAAGAACTTTCATTTTCTTCCATTGAGTGCCGCAGATAAGCAGCACAAGTCTCCATTTTCCAGTTCAGTCTGTTGTAGAATTGGACTGACAGAAGTGCCCAAAAAACTGTTTGGCTCTCTGTTGTAAAATGCATACAGTGGTCCAATCTTCTGAGTTTTTAAAGGACACTGAGGCATGTCTGGAACTTACTGGCAGATCCATTTACTTTTTTCATTCCTAACTCAAAGCTGTTGTTGTTCCATGGCAAACATGTTCCATGATGTTTCATGGTAACTGCACCCAGATCTGCCAATGTCAAGAATGTATGACACAACTGAAATTCAGTTTTTCTCTCTTGAAAAGGCTTTCATTGTGAAAAAGCACAAATGAATACGATTCTTTATTTGAGTTGCCTTTGTCATGTTTACACACTTTAAATAAAATTTTGTGATTTGAATGTTTAGTGCTATTGTGACGTTCTGGTTATTTAGAGAGAGAGATTAGTGATATAACCACGGTAATGGAATAGTTATGACTTGATTGTCCTTGTTACATACTTACCATTTCAAATTTTAGATTGTCGAATTGTGTGAATTGATAAGCATTTAAACAGAATCCATGTGAATAATTAGGGACTCAATTGTCATGTTACATGTGAAGATTATTGCAGGGACAATAGAATTTATTGGTTCGTTGTTTCCATGATTGTTTTTCTTTCTTCTGTTATCATGCATTGCACTAATGGAGTGATTTTTTTTTTTATTCCCACAAAGGATTAAGGCAGACCAACCATTATATGTTAATATTTCTCATATAATTCCACTGTCAGTGAATCACTGTGGATGATTATTGAGGCTTTGAAAGTATATCGTTGACATGAACACACATTGTCAGTACTGATCTGTTGATCCATTTCCTGAACATGTCATCACAATTTTGTGTGGTCATGGAAAAATAACTTTCAAGTAGAGAATCAGATAAGGCATATTAATTGTTGGTAGCATTTGTGAGTATATTGTACACTCTGTACCTTGAAAAATGTTATCAGGAGAGGCAGAAATGCATTAAAAAATAAATGTAAATTATTTATCATATTGAAATTATAATTTTTAATTTTTTTTCATAATGGATAATTTTTTTCTTTTTTTTTTTTGTAATGGACAGTGAGAGATTAATCTGAGAGAGTAAATTGTTGTCAGTCATAGTTTGTTTTGCTCCACTTATAGTCATTTTGATGTAATGGAACAAGTCGATCTTGTCTCTCAAATATATTTTTGGATTTTTTTTTTTTTTTTGTCGGCAAGCATATTCTATTTTTGTTTGTTGTTTTTTTTTTTTAAGGAGATGTTTTAGTTTTATAATTACCAATGTTATAGAAATAATTGTTGCTTATGAACATCATCAGTACCAGTGATCGTCATTATTCTCTGTGAAATATTGGTAGTATTCAAACTTAAGTGACTGTGACATGACAATTCGACTTATGTTAACCTGGATTGACCAGCTTCAGGTCAAAATGTTGACTTTCGTTTTTCATGTATGTTCAGAAAGTGTAATCAGTTCTATACCAGATTATAGGTCCAGAATGTTCCTTTGACAAAAAAATGTATTTATAAAGTTTTTTTGTAGACTCTAGTTAAAATTCAGAATTCATTATTAAATTGAGGGAAAGAGGATGTAGCCAATTATTTTATTCAACTCCAGTTCATACCAGCAACTGCTCCAAAACCCATCAACATAAATTCGTCATGTTTGGCATACATGCTTTTCTTGACAGAATGGGCAAACTGGCAGCTTTTTATTCTATCTGGTTTACTTTTTAGAAAAAAAAAAAATTCAATGATTGAAAATGCCAATTTCTTACAAATTCTGGTAAATGGTGATATACATGTATGGCATTTTCAAAAATTCATTTAAAAAAAACGTACCTGGTAACAAAGAAATTCAAAATCCCCTCCTGTCGTTTTCTTGGGATATAAGCTTCTACAAACCGTGTGCAAAGTTTGAAATGATTTGGTGGTAACGGAGGAGATAGATTTTAAAAAGCAGGGCAAAATTCAAGATGATGGCTATTTCCATGGCAAGCAGTCACAGTAGCAAATTCGAAGAACATTCTGAATCACGCAAATATGCCAATTATTCGTGCACACAGTAAAATGACTTAAGATCAAAGGCCTAAAAAGAAGTTCTTATGTGCTGCCTGCCTACCCGCCTCCCCCTTCCACTCTTTAAAGATTTGATCTATTTCACATATTTGGCAGACCAATGTTGCATATTTGGTTAATAGTATGACATAATTGATCTATGTAACATTTGGTTCATCTTTGTGACATGATTGGTGAAGCGACACTTCGTTGGTTGATTTATATCAGATATGCTTGACTGACTTAGGAGACACATATCTCTGATCTTTGTGACGTGGTTGGTTAATCCCCAAAATGGGATTTGCTATGATTAATGTAACATGGTTGACATATATCTATGTGACAAGAATAGCCAAACTGTCCGGTGTGTTTATGGACCTATGTGACATGTCTTGCTGATATGCACAACACGATAGACTGACATATGTAATTTAATTGGTTGACTTATGTGACAATATTTTTCAGACATAGAAATGGAGCATTTAAACAAGTACATTTTGATTATACAGATTTTTATATTTATACAAAATTTCTGTCTATTTTGGACATTTGTTGGTTATTATTATGTTGTTTGCCAATGTCTGTTTAGACTAGTAATTTCAACACATATGAGAAAAAAGTTCGCTAAAACAGTTTACACATCCTCACAAAAAAATTAAATCTTACTCTCAGTGCCCATTTTCCTTCATTTGATTGCTCATATACAATACGGAATAACCTTATGGAGAAAGAATATGCCCGCGGAAGTCAGCATCTGTTTATTCATTACTATAGAAACAAGAAACATAGTTGTAGTTAAGTGGAGTTATTAAAAGTGCCAAATCTTAAAATATAGCTGACTTGAAGTTAAATGGAATTCTGTCTTCTTGTTTTGCACAATGATGCCATAGGAAGGAGGCTTCGAATCAGTTATAATGAAAGTCTTTCAGCATTTTGAAAAAGGTCTATGTGATTATGATATATTGCCTGTCTGACATTTTTTCACTTTTTTCGACTTTTCATGCTTTCTGTGTTGTCTCCCTCTATCTGCTTTCTTTTTCCTATATCTTTCTAATTATGCCATTCTAACATACATATATTTATTTCCTAAGTAGTTTACTAACACTTGTAAACAGGGATTTTTTTTTTCTTCTTGTTTGTTGCTTGGGCTGATATATCATAATGCATGCCCATGGTAATGGAAGCTGTAGAATAAGAGTACTTGTAATGTCTTTTTTCTCTCCCTTTCTATATTAGTTGCCTTATATTATACATGTTTGCCTCCAATTAACTTATCTTAATGCACAATAAATATGCACAGATCTTTATAGTTACCTATAATTCAATAATTGTATTGGTAATTTAGAGGTTCGTCTAGGTATTATAAGACAAACCGTGTTTGTAAACAAAAATTGCACCATGAACCATAATAACAGTGTCAATTATTGACTTGACTGTAATAAAAGCATTAATTTTTTTTTCTAGAATGTTCACAAGTAATGGAGAAAAGAGACCCAGACTGACAAGTAAAGCAGGAATTTATGAGCATTATTTCATGTAAAATTGTTGCGGTAAGTCTAGTGCCGGGAGTTAGTTACATAGGAGTTGTAACTTCCATAGATTTTCTCATTATATAATCACTAGCTGGATACCCCACGGCCTCAGTGGGAGGTATTTTAAAATATATAGTCCTGCGACTTAAAATTTTTGGCCAGCATGCGCACCTCGATGCTGATATTTTGGTTCATTAAACTAAATATTACTCAAAGAAAATGTGTTTTAAACACGTCATAGTCCCCCACGGGAGTAATAATGATAGTTCGGCATTAAAAAAATTAATTAAAACAACTCTGTAAATTCAATCAAAATAAAGAGTAGCCTATAACACAGTTGGGTATCGCTTGCCCATGTCTGTAATTTCATTTGAATTTTAAATCCCTGCCGATTCCGACTTTATTGGACCATAAGATAAGTGCCACGCCCCCTAATCGCTCTTATTATATAGATTTACTGAAACTCTCCATTTCTTGACTATGATAGTTTCAGTGACTGAGGGTGTTGTAAGTATTTATGTAAATAATTTGTCTGTTTCTTATGTCCTGCTGAGCTATCTCGTCATACATGGTGAAAATTATTCTTGCTATGCCCCTCAGTGGAATTCTGCTGCTGTAGCATATATGCTTAATACCTCTCTGTCAAAGCCAAAAATGTGATGCTTAACTGTTATGTGGTTGCCATAGTATGCATTTCAACCCTTTAAAAGATTGTCTGTATAAATAATAATACAAGTAATTAAAGGGAAAAAAGAATACACTGCAAAGAAGAAATGACGTGTTGTGAATCATGTCCAAGGTTACTAAAGACAGCAAAGTTTGCATGACTGAGAAGAATAACCTCATGTTGATTCTTATATCACCTTAGAAATTCACAGTCCAGTAGTAATTCACTTGTTAACAGAGTCGAGAAGTAATTTTCTTGTTAACAGAGTCCAGCAGTAATTCTGTTGTCTTTTAGAATTTTCAAAAATCTCTCCTACCATCTTGAAAAAACAAAAAAATTGCAACAACTGTCAATCAAGAATATTTTGTCAATTCTTTTTTTTTTTTTTTTATTTCATTCTTATTTGGGGGATGAATTTTGCTACTCTTGTGAAGCAAAATGGAATAGAATAAAAATGCCAGCAGCATATGATTATAGGAGGATTGTCATGGTCCCTGATTGCAACATATTTTGAAACATCGGCCCACAGCTGCATGCTGCCATGCAAATAATGTTTCCTAATCCTCCTGTAGTTTTTCAACAGCCCCTTGAAAACTAGACTAATCATGGAATTTTTAGTTCACCTGCTATAGTATAAACTCTGTTCATGTCATATGATGCATATGCTGGACACTGAGATGAAAGGTGATGTTACAACAGAAAGTGACACTGTCTTAAGATCAATGTTTTTTTTTAAAAGTAAAATTTGACATCATGACTTTATACCAAATTTTTTAATCTTACAGTATATAATGTATGTTTACATAAATTTGAATGTGGTATCATCACATCACACAGCTATATGTTTCCTTTCTCAGAACTGTATAAGGGCAGATCTGCTGTTTATATTTTGGATTATAGTTATTAATGTATTGTAATAAATTACGAAAGATAAAATTTTATTCATTGTTGAAATGCCTCTGACTTTTTTTTTCATGGGTTGCTGTAGATGGTTTATGGGTAAAAGAAAACATATATATACAATAACATACATGTATGTTTCTGATGTTCATTTGTATACATGCTTCTCTCATACAATTATTTTGTTGATTTCATATCAGACTACATTGAAACGTATTTGAGATTTGGAACTATTTTCATTTAATCATGATAATATTTGTGTGAATGCTGATTCAGTATTATTTTCTTTCCTTGCTTCATATCATATGGAATTCATATCAAGTTGAAAAACTTCTAGGCTTATGTAACCGTTAAATCTTATTTTGGAAAGAAATAGAACTTTTGCTCAGATTTTCTACAGACAGGAAAGAATTTTTTAGCTTAGCTTGTTTACTAGCTGTTGAGCACAAAAAGTAGAATGCTAGCTAGGTGAATCAGAAAGACTGCACACTTCCTGGATCCTTGATTACATTAATTTATTCAGGTGTATTTAAAAAAAAAAAAGGCAAGTTTAGTTTGCCTTCAATTTGCTAGCTATAACACATATATACTGTAATTAGTCATTCTGTTTGCCAACGAAATGAGATTAAATGTCGTACAATATGTATATTAGGAAAAGTCTGTTCCAATTGACCTATGCAACGATGGATGAGAAGTTACACTTAAATTTATGTGCAAAATACGTCCAGGCTCAAAAGACTAATATATATATATAAAGTTTTATATTTTTAACACATGCCTTGGGTATTTTAAAAGAAGATATTTATTTTGGAAAGACTGAGCTGCTGATTTTTGTCCTTATTGTGTTGGTGGCATGGGCATGGAATTATCATATGATCTTAGGATAATGAAATTTGTATGTTATCTTCCTTACTGATATCAACCAATAACTTGATAAGTATACTGTAGAAAATGATTAGATTGTTTCTTTAGCTCTCACTTCATCTTGACATTAGGGTAATTGATTTGGACAGATGAGGCAGTAGAGAAAGCAATAGAGTCTTGAAAAGTTTTTTGTATTTACCAAATGCCATCACTGACACACAGTGGACATGGTGGAAAATAATGCCATAAAGACAAAGATATTTTTCCTTTTGTAAGGTGGAAATGAAGTGATTACTGAAATCTTGAACAAATGAAGGGCTGTGGATTTCAAGATATCACATTTCTTGACATTGCTGATTCCTTTTCTCGTTATTTAGTAAGAATCCAGGTTAAAAAGATTTCCAGCTGATAAAGTTAGTGCAAAGATCAATGGAAAAAGATTATAGAGTGAAGACTATAGAAGCTACATGTTTTTACAAGTACAATAACTGTGTGCTTATTGTTGGGAAAAGACACACATGCAAGGTTGTTAGCTTTCTGTAATGTGAGATTTTCATCAAGAAAAAGAGACCCACTGACAGTAAAGGAGGTCATTCTCAAGATTTTGTAAATACATGTATCTTTATAGCCTTTAATAAAAAAAATCAATAAATATTGACTTGATGGCTGGGTGGAGGGCACTTGATTTCAAGATGTGTTATTATCTTGTACTATTTATTTGCATAATATGTATGATTATGTAGTACATGTATTTACTTGTACATTGATGTGCCGTTATAAAAGTTTTGTTGCCAAAAAGCAAATTAATAGCCCTGTAATTTGGTTTGTGACATGCTCTCATATTAAATGTCATGATAATAATGCCTTCTCACTGGAAAGAAAGGGTGACAGGATTAATCCCTTCAAAAACTCGTCTATTACTATGCACCTATGAATAACATTCTCAATAACATAGCATGTTGTGGCTAGCTGTTTGTGTCATACTGCCATTTAGGCCTCAACTGCCATATCATGAAAAGGATCTAACATCAGTATAGAAACATAGGCATTCCAGTAGTGTCTTTTGACACTGTTATGGCTGAAATTTAAAATGTAGCCATGTGAATGATCATGCCATGAATTTGCTTATGAACCTAGCCTACGGTAGAGTTCATACTGAACAATGTATTTCAACATTACTGTTACTGAGGACCATCCACATATTAGTGATTCAGCCTATATTTTAGTAGGAATTTATTTTCTGAGTATTCTTTGAATGGTAGGCTACAGTGATGTAGGCGCACAAATGACCAGTGTTAAACATCGTATTCTCATGACAACCATAATATGTATGTGACATCGAAGATCATTTTTGCCATACTGGATCTCTGCACAAAACCTGATTCAGTCAGGCGATCTCAGCTTTTTTTCCTTTCTGTGACTGTTTTCTGTCGATGCATTTCAGGAAAACTTTAAATTTTTTTTTGCGTTTATGTTATCGGTATATTTCTATTTAATTAGGTTCATTACATATTTTGATGAAAGTAAGCACAAGCCAGTATTTTGCTGATGATATTTTTATACATATATACATACTATTATACTGTATGTGATGTATGTTGATTTTTGTCTTATAAAATGAAATACTTTGTATGTGTAATGATATATTAAGTGGATGAGGAGTTGCTTGTGGCAAGTAGGATAAATTTTTCTTTTTGGTCTTATTTATTTAGCGTTACCACAGTTGTTTCCAACAGTACGCATGAAATTGGGACATGTTATTTAGGCATCAGTTTTTGTGGCACTGAAATTACTAGCATTGGAACAATACAGGTATAAGAAATTAATGGTTTTTTTTTTTTTTTTCAAGTAACAACAATGCATTCAATTACGTACTGTACAAGGCTTCAGGGATGATAGTGATTCAAGGAACTGTAAGAAAAAAAACTAGTGAGCTTCTTCTTGAATTAATCGAGTTAAAGTGAAACCAGATCTGGCAGTATCAGGTAGAAGTTTTTGTTGTACAACAGGTTAAGTCAGGTTAAGTCATGTTAAAAGTCATGTTACATGTAAACAGTCAACATGATAAGAGCTGGGTTATATTCATAGTATATAATATGAATTCATTTCTATTTCTGTTGATCTTTTTATTTCACTTTTTTGTTTAAATCTCGCCAACCTCTTTATCATAATGAGGGTTGTCGTTCAGACTTCTTATACATTTACAGACAGTAAAATAGATTTGGTCATTTTCATTCTTTGCAGTCAAGATATTTCAAGTTTACATCTTATCACTAAATATAGGGTGGAAAAGAATGATTGAAACTTTTACTCACATTTTGTCCAAATAGATAAACATCCTTTTAGGATGGTGTGGAAAAAAAGTTAAATGAGCAAGAGAGTTGCACAATTTGTTTTCCATCAATATTGACAATACATGTATCGTAGTTGTCTAATAGGGTAATTTACTGTTACATTGTAAGATTTTTTTCATTGTCTTGCTTTTCTCTGCTTCGTTGAAATAAAATTATTATTTACCCATCTTTGAATGTGTGTTTTATTTTAGAGGTAAAAATGATATGCTACGGCTTCTGAAGGCAGGTGATATCTCCTGAATGATGGAAGGCCACCTTTCAAGAAATGTTAATCAAATTCTTATTTCTGAAATACAGACAATTTGATTTGCTTGGATCTGTTCTACATGTATTTAGTGAGTGATTGATTGTGCATTGACGGAATGAGTGAATCTGAATGATAGAGTGCATGTAGTTACCTATACATTTGTACGAGTTCATGTAAATAAGGGGGTGGTTTGTTTGTTTCTTTGTGTTGGGGTTTAACGACACATCAGCACGATTGCCGCTATATTGTGTCAAACACGGTAGGATACGTTTACACGTCAAGAAGAAGAGGAGAAAGAAAGCGGGACAGGAGCAAGGAGAGAGAGAGAGAAGAGATGTGTCCCCTGGAATGCCAGGGATGGCACTCCATGCCCCACTGACGGCGGGCTTACACTGCCTGCAGGTGGGAGCAGAGAACCTACTTATAAACCTTGGGCACCCGCAGGGGATAAGAGGATAGTAATTTAAAGGAGTGAGAGAACGCTGAATGAGTTGGTCATGTGGAGTGCAGCAACGAGTCAGTGAGTCTTTGGATGATTGAGTGAGTAAGAGAAAGAATGAGTATGTGGTTGTGTGTCTGGGTGAGTGAATCTCCAATGAGGGCTGAGATAACACATGTATATCGCAGTGCTGTTATGAATGAGTCAATGAGTTAACGAGATAACTACCTTTGTCACAGGAGCCACGGCATTACATGGCCGCACCCAGGGGTGTATTATCGTGTTTTTTACACTCTTTACATGAGTTTTGGGAATGTATAAATAAAAATTGTGGGGCTTACCTTTGTTTAAAAAAATTCAGCTACCATTAAAATGGATTATTTTATGTTACTGTGTAGATTGTCAGTTTGAGGATGAAAATGGTTATAAATAATGTTCCCTAGTCCAACCTGTTCGAGGTGCAGAATATCTTTCTACACGTACTGTCTGATGTAGCTGGCAACCCTTGTGAGATTAGTCATAGCCTGCGATACTCATTAACATTATTGTCTATCGTCTAGAGTATGCTGTCTATTATCTTCTTCCTCTTCTCCTTCTTTTTTTTTTTTTTTTTATCTTTCAATCCAAACAAAATTAATAGGATTATCTCGGCTTTTAGAAGTTGTCAATTTTTGCTGAGAATTTTTGTGGGTAGAATTTAGAATTTGAAAATTTTGCCCGGACAGCGGTACTCAGGCATACTCTTCCATCAATTTTGAATTGCCAAGGGCTCTTTAACATACGTAACGTACACATGGGACCTCCGAAATATATCCGCCTTTATCCAAGAAAACTAGACGTCGGGCTTCCCTACCCAGAGGAAGCCAGGCGACAACTGAGTCACTGAAAAAAATGCAGGTTTCAATCTTCGTGTCCTGCCTTCTCCCAGAGGAGGATCTGCGAGTCGATCCTGGCCTCACCGCCCTGAGTTGTTTTCTCCATGAGCAAACGCCAAACCACAGAGCCACTGCGCCCCTCTATTTATGCCTCCCCTGTCTCATATGCTACATGCACTACTCCCTGGATCACCTGTCACCTGTCCCTTGACGACAAGCATCGTTGGGGCACCCGTGAAGACCTTGCCACCACCCTTCTTCATTTGTCTCTGTCCTCCGCCGCTCTCTGGGACTCTGCCAGGCCCATTCCGGTCCACTCCTGGATGTCATCCTCCCATCTTTTTCTCTGCCTTCCCCTTCTTCGGCTCCCATTTACAGTACCTTGCAGGATGGTCTTAGCAAGGCCCATTGTGCGATGTAAAAACAAGACTACTATAATTCAAAAGACCCATTTACACCCTCAGGGGATCAGGTACTACTGCCCTATGTGCTGTAAAATATTCTGCAACGCATAATTGTGAGTTTTTTCCCGTAGATTTTCCTCCTAAAAAAATTCATCTAAGTGTGACTCCAACACAGAACTGTGGACTCTAGCCATGGACTAAAGGAGTAGCAGATGAGAAATTTCATTTTGAGAATTTAGATGGAAAAGAAGTTGAAAGACATCTTACATGCATACAACAAACATGCATTCGCTAATAAGAAGTACCTGCCAATTCCACTCAGCCTGTGGCCAGTTTACTGAAATCCTGGCTGGCCACGATTGGAAATTAATTACGCTCACCCCGCACACCTCAATGGTCAGGACTTCCATTTTCTTTCAAACAGCACTTGCAGTTTTTCCAGAAACATTTCATATGATTCGTCTATGCTCCTGTGATGGGGTCCACAAAATTCTGGTCATGAATGACTACCAGGTGCTGGTATGCAGGATTCACTTGTAAATTTGCAGTCTGCTTATAAGCTCAGTGGCCGTCTGTGTGGATGATGCTTCTTGCATTGAGTAAAACAAAATTGTTTATCAAAGCATGGGACTGCTTGTTCCAAAACCATACATACAGTTGTATTTTGGCTCCACAGGAATTTCAAAACCATTGGTAAAGTGTTAAGAACGAAAAATGTACACATCCCAGATTTATCACTTACCTCTTGACTATCAATCAATAATATTGGAATTAGGCCACCATATTACTGCCAGTTCATGTTCAATGTTTTCTTTTTATTTTTTTGTTATACCTCTTAATATCTACATCTACCAACACCTGTAAATACACACAAAAAAGTAATACATGGAGCAAGAAAAACAATGGTAATATTTGGGATAATATTTCTTTTGAGCTCCAGTTTTAGATTTAGCAAAAACGGAATGCGTTCTTTCTAGTCAGAAACCTACAATATAACATATGTAGTGTGGTCTATTCTAACAAATTTAAATGAAAAAAAAAATGACAGACAACATAAATAACTGCTGCCATTCCTATCAGTTTGTCTTAACTGTATAGAGAAAACAGATCATGTTGTGAAAAAAATACCCAAGACCAATCTACAAGCACTAATGCAGCTGCTGATGTCAGATTTTTCTTACTGTGTGAACATTTTGCTAAAGAGCACACTGGAAACTGTCAAATACATCTATTGTATAGGGAACTATGTATGCTGTTTGAAACCTTGAACTTGGTCTGACAGTTTGGAGTTACCTATGTCTTCAATACATGCAACATAGAAGCCACACAAATCTGCTCAAATAATTGTTGGATAATTTCCCAGTTCTAAAATACGACAGTGAGATTTCATAAAAACCAACCAATAAAATGACAATGACAGAGCACAAATAACAAAAGTGAACAAATTTTGAAAACTATCATCTCAGGTGTCCCATTTACATACCAGTACATAATATGTCTGTATAACAGTCATTTATATTGTGCAGCTTTCAAACATTAAAAAATATTTGATCTTGCAACAGACTGACCTTTCACACAAGCTCTTTTATTTTATCTGTCAGTAATAATTATCAATCACTTAAGAACAAAAGAGCATCTTTTCATTTATACCCCTATTATAAATTATTGATAAACAAACTACCACAACTTGAGATTTAAAAAAAAAACGCACACAAACAAACAAACAAATTTGCACATACCCATCTTTCTGGGACCACATGGCCCATAATGTTCTTTCTCTTGGCCATAAGATTTCCATCCATCTTGACAACCTGGCCAGGCCCACTAATTTTTCTGAAATTGTTAACAAGTCACCAGCTGCAGATACATCAAGTTAGATGGTAAAAATTCTCATTTTTGAAAACTGAAATTACACTCCTTCCCACTATTTTCCTTAAATGTATATACATGAATAATGCCAAGAGATCAATTCATCTATTCATTTGCCATTCAATACCATAGCACTGTATGGCTAGTAGGGTCATTTTTTCCTTTGATTTTGAAGGTCTGAACAAATATCTGTACGAGTTTTTCCATCAGCTTATTCATAACATTCTAAATGTGTAAAAATAACATTCCTTTCCTATACAGTAAAGTATATTATATTACATGACGAAGACATGCACATTTCATTCGACAGCAAATTGATGCACTTAAACACCATACTTCTAGTAGTGCTAGTGGCCACAGATCAAAGATTTTATGTTTAAAATAATTTAAAACAGGTGACCTTTACTGAAGACAAAGTAGGTCTTTAAACAGTTTTTTTTTATCAGACAGGAAGAAAACGGATGCTCATGGCACACATAATATTGTATGTGTCACTAACTGGTGACACACACACCACAATGCCAGTATTAAGTACTTCATTAGGTTTTCAAATGAAATCTTTCGCACTTTGTTGTTTAGGATAAATAACACATAATTAATACTTAAAGTAGTGACTTCATTTGGCAATGCATTGTCCTGCAAAGAGGATTTTTTTCTTCTAGAGCTAAGCAGAAAACTAGATTGGCAAAATGAGAAAAAAAAAAAAAAAAAAGAAAATCATAGCTTTCTTAATTTTCCTCATACAGTCAGAAAAATACATCAAAAGAAAGTAAGCTGAATGACAATCAAGATTCAGACAAAAGTTTTGCTAACTTTCTTAACATTTTTGTTTCCTCATTTGTTGGTTTTATCAGCGATTTATACAGTTTCTATGCTTGGTACTTTTGAAAGAAATGTAGAAAATAGAGTGCTTCTTCAATCTTTTTAAACCGAATGCTGTCCGTCTCCTTTTGAATCCTTATCTGTCTTCTCTGCATATCACACAATCATTGGGTCCTTTCGCATGGCAAGGTTTGATTGAGAAAAGAATAGAAGTATGTGACAGACATACTGTCAATCTCTCATGTGCATCTGTTTCTGCATATATTAAGATTAGTTTTTTCTACCAGCTCATTTCTTACTGCATCAGTAACTAACATTCCGAAAGAATAGTTTGAAGATCAACTGAAAAAATTGTTGCTACCCAATGAAAAGTTCCACAGAAATAGTATAGGCTTCTGGTAACAAAAAGTTTTTCAGGTGTTGATTAGTACTTTTGCTTTCTGGAGCTTCCACGAGTGAGCTACAGACAGTGACACTCCCTCTTTTTATTTCTGTTTATGCTGCCAAATGTTATTATGTCTGCATTGGTGCAGGAATCTGCATGAAATTCGCTGAGTAAGTTGCAAACAGAACTATGTTCACCTTAAAAAAAAAATCAATTTTAAATTAAGAGGCAAGAGATCAAGATCTACTTTGATTGGAATCAGGGAAATACATTGTGACACATATAACATGGTATTCACCTGTATACGTCCCTCAAGTACCCTGTCCACTGGAGCGCTGCTGACTTGCCCACACTAGTCAGTTCAATGATAGTCATCAAGGATGTCCTGTAAGAGAAAAAAAATAAGTTAGCTCAAACAATGACTTGAATAGCAAACTACTTTCCTCAAAAAAACCTGCTCAACAAGGTCAAAGACACTTTACTGCCTTTGTGAGTGGGGCACCTCCATATCCTCTCAACCCCCCCCCCCCCCTCCACTTTTGACCACGGTCATTAACTGTGGGCAAAGTGGACAGGTGGAGGCAGTCCGCCTCACCAATCCTCAATTCTGAAAAAAAAAAAAAAAAAAAGGAAAAGTAGTATCGTCGTTGGCAGAATGCGTATGAAGCATCTGGAACGCCATGTTGCAAATCACATTTTGGCACCTGTGCGCTTTAAATTGCCTGGTGTTTTCCTTGTGCGCAAGTCGTTAAATTTAATTATAATGATTCATTTATCCAACATCATAGTCATCGTTCAAGTGAACATATTTACAATAAATAAAGTTAACCTACTTCTCAGCTTTTTTTTGTTGTTGTTGTTGTGAAGTATGTCTACCACAACTAGATAAACTATCCCAAAGAGATTTACAGAACCAGTACAATCATTATCATAATGATTGTACTGTATCATAATAGCATAAGTGATACATTTTTAACTTTTCTATTCACTCTTTCCTCTTCTTCCCTAATCAGTCTGAGGATGTTTACTTCCACTGAATGCTATTCTCTGTGGAGATCACAAGTGCTGATTCCAGAGACTGCTGCCCTATAATTTTTAAGTTCTTGTAGTATTTTCAATTAAAGTCAATCTGGCATTACGATACTGCTAGACTTCTGGCATTACCATACAGCTAGACTTTCACCATATATATACGTGTCTACAGCAACTAATCTACATCACGTTGTCTGTGCAAACAGAAATATCCATGTTGCTATAAATAAAGAATTAGAAGGGAGCATCAATTACAATGTTTATACCATTCGTACTTCCGGGTTACGACTTCCATAGTAGTGAGAGGTCGGGACCACAAAAAGACGGTGGTGCTGGCCTTTTCACCAGGGGGACGCAGTGGCTCTGTGGTATGGCATCTGCTCTTGGAGAAAACAGGCCGGGATCAACTTGCGGGTTCTGCATCGTGGGATGACAGGACACGAAGATTGAAAACCCACATTGTTTCAGTGACTCAACAGTCACCTGGTTTTCTGTGGGTAGGGAGCCTAATGTCTAGCTTTCTCAGATAAGGGTTAATATATTTTGGAAGTCCTGTGTGTATGTTGGGCACATTCAAGAACTCTTGGCAGTTCAAAATTGATGGAAGACTAGGCCGAGTGCTGCTGTCCAGGCAAAATTTCAAAATTTCTACCCACAAAATTTCTCAGCAAAAATTGGCAACTTCTAAAAGCCAAGATAATCCTACTTTCTTAGGACTGAAAGACTTAAGAAAAACAAACCTTTCACCAGAATTTCACTAATCTCAGGTCTGGGCCTAAAACAATGCGTAAAACGTAGTCCACTGTAATGTGTACTGAGTAATGGTCACTGCATGCAAAAAGGACACAAACTGTTCAATGTCTGAGCTGTCCTCTAAACAAGCTGTGTGGAACCAGCGTGGACACCTGGAACATCCTATCCTGTCCATAAAACCATTCCTGCAGAGATCTCTCTCCACTTCATCCTTAAAACAAACATAACAAATATCTTGACATATTTTTAATTTTTTGGCTTTTTTATAACTTTTGGTTTTAGTGTGTCCGGGTCTTCCACGTTTAAGAATGGTGGGCAGGATGATTCTCATGCCTCTAGCATCTTCTAATGAAATACATGTACCACTAACCTCTCCCTCACACACAATTTTCACCTCACTTTCACCTGCAGCCATCGCACTAGTCTCTTGCTCAGACGCAGCCATTGCACTAGTCTCTCCCAGACACACAACATTCACCTCACTTCCACCTGCAGCCATCGCACTAGTCTCTTGCTCAGACGCAGCCACCACACTAGTCTCTCCCTCACACACAACATCCACCTCCACAGAATCACCTATCTCTCCTGCTGTATTGTTTGTACTATGCTCCCAAGAATTCAACAGGGCTGTCAAAGAATGCAGGCGCCCTGTGAACTGGTTTGAGCCATATGACTTAAGACAGTGGGAGAGGCGACATAAAATAGCCTCTGCCTGATGATGGCGTGCCTCTAGGTCCACAATGTTAGTGACAGACACACTTGGAACAGAAATAGCATTAATCATGCCATCCTCCACAGCATGCTTCAGCCACCAGTTGTTATCTTGAATAAGATAATGTCTCTGGCAAATTAAATTTAATCATAACTTCAGCACAGTGTGCGCAGGGCAAGCTTGTCTGTCGTGAAAAAGGTCACGTACGTCAGTGGCATGCCTTGTACACAATATTTAATCCCGCTGTCCAGTGCCTCATAAGTGTCATCTTTTCTGGACACTGTTATGCTTGCCCTGTTGTCTTCCAACATCACAGAGACGGCATATGCTGTAAATTTTTTGTACAACTCACGGCATTCTGAGCGCTCTCCCCGAAAATTGTAGTGGACATCAGGTCCATATTGTGCGAGGAGTGCAGCTCTCTCTGCTGCACTGAGGAGTGCAAGTTGAGTTTCTGTACTGCTGTTGCCATGCTGATGTTGCTGCCTAGCAGCTCCTTCTGCCTCCTATTCTCCCCTTCACATTTACTGTTTGTGTCATTGAAAAAGAGACCTAAATTTAAACAAGCATGATGTGCCCAGGTCTCTGTGCAGTTAAACCAGTTCTCCTGGAGGTATGTGTAAAATGTTGAGGTGTTATTTATCTCTGGCAGGAGCAAATGGTAACGGGCAATGTCAGTTGTCATGATGAGCTGATGGGACAGGGCTTGTAGTTTAATTTGTTGCCTTTTCCTCCTGCGGTTTCTGGGTTGTTATTTTCATCGCTTTGATAACGTGAAAGGTGCATAGCTGTGTTTTTATGTGTGGAAAATGTTTCTGCAATGCTTGTATTTCATTTGTATCTTTGTCTGTCATGTCATATTGAATGAGTGATGTGGATTGCCCCATAAATTCAACAAAAACCCCCCACCATGGCTGACAAAATGTCAGCAGTTTCCATATGGACAAAAGCATAAAACACTGCCAGGCCATGCCCATTGCTGTCCTCTATAAGTATCTGGTACAGAGGATACTGGTTTTTGTTGCTCGTGTATGTGCCTGTGGTGAAAAGAAAACATAAAAAATAAAGATAAACTAGTTTTCAAACATTATTTTCTCCCCAAATTTGTGTTCACTGTAAAAACTATGTCCAATATTTAGGGAAAGAAAAAGCAAGCAAGCTATACTGCATCTACTTTTTACAGAGCAAAATTTAAAAAAGAAAAGAAAAAATACGTCCAGAGAAACAAAAAATGGCAACGAGAGACAGAAGTCATGAAAAAAGGACTAGTATGTAAAAACAAAGGCTGTTCTGAGGCTGAAAGCCGAACACAAAACTCTTCATGTCAATTTTTCGCTAAAAAAAACTTTAAGCATGT
>JBCAUA010144635.1:0-22452 GCA_038406235.1 Peronia verruculata
TCTATCTATCTATCTATCTATCTGTCTGTCTGTCTGTCTGTCTGTCTGTCTGTCTATCTATCTATCTATCTATCTGTTTATCTGCATGTCTGTCTATCTACCTGTCTGTCTTGTCTATCACGTGTGTCTGTTTATTTAGCTGTGCATCTATGTCTCCTTGGTTCTCTGTGTCTCTATCTTCAAATCTACCTATTTACTCTCTATTTACCTACTTTATTACATATTTTGTCTATCTTCCTATCTAGCCCTCCATTTCTCCGTACCTACCAACCTTCCAAATTACCTATATTATTTATGAGGAGCTAATTTCTTTATAAATCAAGCCACATTTCGACCTCAGAATCCCCAAATCATATCAGTATAAAGAGCTATCACAGCTTTAAGAACTCATTAAGACCTGTACATGCTATGAGCTCCCTACCGGACGGAATGAAAGCAATTAGCCTTGAACCACGACCCTGCTGCACCAGGATCGAACTGCTAATGCAAGGGAAGGGTCAATACGCCGCTCGGACTTGACTTGACCCTTTGGTGCAATCGACTTTTCATCAGGGTTTTGCCAGGGTCACCACGGGCCACAGGCTTAATGTTGATACTACTTTTTATAGTGCCAAAACATTACGTATGAACATTTTGCATGCCAAAAGTGCAGAGCTGATAGTTTTGGGAAGTGTTTAGTAATATGTACAAGATGGAGAAAACAGCATGGGGGAAAAAAAAAAAAAGGAGAACTGCAAGAAGGATTATAAAGAGAAGTTAATTCAAACTCCTACAATGGCTAGTGCAGGATTTTTCTGAAGAAATTAGTTCCAAAAACTGATTGGTGCATTTTATATATATATATATATATATATGTCAGGGGAATTTTGTTCTCAATCTGTCTACTACAGAATGTTAATGATAAATTAATTAGTTTTCACTCCTGTGTCTCACTATTAGATGATTAGCGTGAGAAAAAAAAAATAGCCCAGAGAAAGGAAAAGAGAAAGAGAGAGAGAGAGAGAGATATAGAAAGAACGAAAAGAAAGAGGGAGAATAAATGAGGTCAAAAGGATGTTGTGAAGCAGAAAAGGGGTGGAGAGAAAGAAGAGACAAGGTGAGGAAAAAAAGGAAGACAGAAGAGAAATAGTGAGACAGGGGAGGGGGTGAGGGGAGGCAGAAAGTGGGTGGGAAAGAGCTGAAGAGAGAGAGAGGGAGATAGACGGACAAGCAAAGAGTGAGATTTGATAGACAGACAAGGAGAGTAAGAGAGTGGAAGGGAGCGAGCGGGGCGGGGAGGTGGGGCTAGACTGACTGTTTCTACTTTTTGCTCATTGGAATCAAAAACTTAATAAATCTAGCAGTAACGGTCTTGGTTATGAACACAACAAAGGAGACACAGAAAGAGTCCGTGCTGAACCAGACAATGATAAAAAGTAAGGTACACTGATTCAAAATATTTCTATAGCTGTGATTGGTAGTCTTGTATCTTTGATTTGCCTGTCATGGCTTGGTGATTATGACTACTGTAGAACTGGATCGTGCGGGTCTTGAAGTTCAGAGTATTAGTCTTAGGAATGCTTATGTATGGATATAAAGGTATCTGTGGTCTAAGTCATTATATTGGCTGCATCTGGCATATTTACTTGTTGGTAGATCTGAGAGACGGAGGGAAGATATTAGGTGGATTCCAGCATGAATATCAGAAACCCATGCCATTTATAGAAAAGGGGATAGGTGGAGAGAGAGAGAGAGAGAGAAAGAGAGAGAGAGAGAGAGAGAAAGAGGCGTGAAAAGGATGGAGACGAAAGGAGGTATGGAAAGGAAACAGTGCTAGATAGAAAGAAGAGACAAACAAAGAAAGAAAAGAAAGAAAGTGGAAGACAGGGCAAAGAGAATGAGAGAGAGAAAGAGAATGAGAATAAGAGAGAGTAGAGGGTGGAAACGAACTGAAATGAGACGGAGAGAGATTTGATAGAGAAAGAGAGGGGGGACGGGCAGAGCACCTCCGGCACGTATTGCAACTATATGGATACAATATATACTATATCTATATCCATACGTCTCTATACATACATATATATTATATTTGAAAAACAATGCAAAGTAAAGGGCATTATAGAAAAGAACTTTTATTCATTAACTGCACCGTTTTTTTTTTTGGTTGGGAAGGGGGGGGGGGGGGAGTGGACACTGAAGCGTAGGCTCGATAAAGTCATCAAGTGCAGATTTCTACTAAGGAGATGAAGCTTGTTGGAATTATATGTCTACTCGGAAATGGTAGATTAGTGAAAGAAAGCTGTCGTCTTATGACAAAAGAATTCAAGAAGAAATTTTATTTTCATTTCCTCCTTAATATTTTCCATCGTTCTGGCGGATTTGCTGGCTATTGTGCTGTTCATCACAATTCACATGACAGATATCAGAAATTTGAGGAAATGTTTTTTCTTTTAATCTTTCATCTCATTTTATAGGCACCATGGATCGATACTGGTTAGGGAATGTGAGCAACAGGTACAGATAGAACAAAGATGGATTTGCGACATCAGGGAATGGGCCAGAACAAAATTTGCAGAGACCAAGGGCTCTAACCTATAACCGTGACCTGGATGGAGAAAATTGACGGATAGCTCTTCAAGAGGCAGTACAAAGACTCCACCTAAAACTACATAGAAGGACAAGAAGAATTTCCTTTTAATCATATGCCGCCTAACGCAAAGAAATCAGGCTCTAGTCACGCTTTGAGAATATGGAGTTATTGGTATCACCCTGAAGTTTATTCATTTCCCTTTGAGTTGGTGAAAAAAAATTATAGTTTTCTCTCCAGTAGAGGTCGGGATTTTGGCAGCTGAAGACGACCGAGTGTGACCTGTTGCTGTAAGTGAATTTAGTGAAAAAATGCCGATCAATTTTATTCATCATTATTAATTCTCATTAAGTTCAAATCATAAAATTACAATTTTCTGACTTTCACTGAAATATGTCAGGAAATTTAATGTTGAATACATTTTTAAATGAACATAAAAGGGCTTTGTGCAAGTGAAATAAAAAACAAATAGGTTAAAAATTCACTCATTGTCATTTTTCTGAGGGTGACAGTTTGACGAGGCCTGATTTCATTGTATCGAGTCTCATATTTTTAGCAGCCTCTCTGAGAACATACGAGTTTCATTCCCACAGAAGATGGGACATTGCTTCCTTCAGAAAATGGAAAAATACCTACCTACAGAACAAAAGGGGCTGATATGCTCAATATTCTGCCTTCTACGGCTAGACCTCCACGACAACAGCATTGTCCTCGGGACGTTCAATCCAAGTCCCATGCACTGAGTGTGGTATGTTGCTTTTGTATACTTATCTATCACCAAATTGGGAGGGGACGGTTCTATTGACGTTAGTGGGGTACTAGCCTAGAGGAAATCTACTTCAGCTCTCTTGGACAATAAGGTACACAAACCAGTTTGTGTAAATGTCTCTTTCAGTGGAATCAGTGACAGAAGCTGTATCAAATTTCTACATTTCTTGAAATAAAAAAACAAAAACAAAAACAGATAAGAATTCCACCCTGCACAACAAAGAACAAGGAGTTCTATTGTTATTTCTTGCTACTGTTGGTATTTTTTCCTATTTCTTTTTCTTTGCTTTTTTTTCCATCCTTCATACAGAGTTTGTCATTTCTATGCAAAGAACATACTGCATGCAACCTACGGCTTACGGGAGAAGAGATTAAAAGAAGAAAGTCAGAGGAACCTATCCATCCATACATCCATCTATCCATCCATCCATCCATGCATCCATCCACCCATCCATCCATCCATGCATCCATCCATCCATCCATCCATCTATCCATCCATCCATCCAGCCACCCATCCAGCCATGCATCCATCCATCCATCCATCCATCCATCCATCCATCCATCGAGCAGACGGACAGAGACACAGAAAAAACATTAGACCGATAACATAGCGGAGTGAACCCTGAAACCTCTTGCGGAGACTTAAGTCCTAACATTATATTGATTGAAAGGACAGAATTGGTGCACAAATCATCCGGGACTCGCCCCAACTACGTCATCCAGCCTTATGAGCGCAAGGCAGATTTATCCTCCATAACATGAACTGAATTTTTGTTTATTTATGTCTTAATTCCAGCCTACAATACAATGAAAGACAAAGAAACAAACTTACCTAACATAGAAGGTTGAAGACACTATTCTGTTTCGCAATGAGAAATTACGCACTTCAGAACACGGGCTGGGAATCAATACCAGGAGGATGTTACACTGAAATCGACCAGACAGACAACCACAGAAATAGACAGACAGCAAGTCAGACATAATCTAGAAACCTGCCGGAGGAAACAAAGACTGAAGGAGGAAATTTAAAGCAACAACAACAACAACAAAACCCAGCTGTCAAAGACGTTAACCCTTCGGCGATTTGGCTTTTATTTATTTATTTACTTTGTTTTCCTTAAGCCTTTCAATCCTAAGAGAGTAGGTTGCCTGTGTTACATAGAATCTTTGTGGCTAAAAATTTGGAATTTGGAAATTTTGCCCGGACAGCAGCACTCAGCCTACTCTTCCATCGGTTTTCAACTGCCAAGGGTTCTTTAACATTTGTCAAGTACACACGGGACCTCCAAAATATATTCGCCCTTATCAGAGACGGCTAGACGTCGGGCTTCCCTACTTAGAGAAAGCCAGGGGATAGTTGAGTCACTGAAAATATGCGGGTTTTCGATCTTCATGCCCTTTCATCCCCTGATATATGCAGAATCCACGAGTCGATCCCGGCCTGTTTTCTCCATGAGCAGATGCCAAACCACAGAGCCACTGCGAAACTCATTTTAGTTAAAATAACTCTATTGGGGGGGGGGGGGGGTGCGAGTCCTGAAAATAAGGTTTTGGGACTAAAATATCAAAAATGGGTTTCTCTTATTTTCACACATTTTGAATACTTCTCAAAGCAGAAAAATAATGAATAGGGCCAGAAACATATGCTTTATGCCTGAAAACAGCACCAACACCACCCCACTAAATGACTGTATAGAGAGATTATGAAAATTCAATTGCGATTTTCTCAATGTATGATTTCTTTACTCTTTTCCCTCAGGCTTTTTTATTTCTCAACCAATTGCCTTCAAATTTGAAATATATATGCATTCTCCTAAGCATGTCTTTTGAGGAAATGCATCGTTTTTTCTCAATTTCTTTTCCGTTTCTGAAGGAAAATTGGATATTTGCTGGAAAAGTGCGAAAAATTTACATCCTTCCACATACATATTTCAAAACTTTATAAAAAAATATTCTATGACATATGAACAAAACAAATGCATTTTGTTCTTTAGATAGGATCATATTACTCATGTCCAAAAGTTCACACAATTCCATTCAATACTCTAGGAGCCTTAGTCTTCTAGACAGACATATGTCGCGCCCAGGGCAAATGAGTCGCAAGTCGTGCCAGGTGAGTTCAAGTCACAGCCATTTTTTACCATTTTTCACTATTTTCTGATACCAAAAATATTTCTTTTCTTTCAGATTAAAAAAAGGTTAAATTGATGTCTTGTGAAAAAAAAAAATTTAGTATCTTAGTTGGAAAGTAGTTAAAAACGACCGAAAACAGCTGTTTATCTTCCGTGCCCGGCGCTACTTCCGACTCATTTGCCCTGATCGCAAGTCATATGATTGATGAGCAGAAAATGGAAGGTTGAACCTTTTTTCTATAATTACCTTTCTCTATTATCATGTGTGTGGTGGTGTGTTTTGTACTGCATTGTTTGTATTTTTCTGTCCCTTTTTGAGGACATGTAGAATGGAGGAATCTAGATCTAGCCAACAGTTAGGCCTCAGCCCTTCTAAGGACTCCATGGTCTAGATTCTAAGTCTTACTGCAATCAAGTCATGTCAAAACAGAATGGCTGCAATCAATTGAGGCTTTGCAACAGGTTCATTTTGTGAATACAGATGAGATTCCGGTATCAGGTCAAAATCCGTGAGCACAGGTGGTGTTATTTAATATCTGATTGTCAGAATGAGAGAAACATATTATATGCTAAGTGTGCAGTAAAATGGGGAACGGGGTGAATGAACAGGGATGCGAGGAGGGGAAAGTGATGATTGATCTGATGTATGACTGCATGATCAGGCCACACACTGACTAGCCTGTAGTAACCATTTCTCTGTTTGACAACACGTGGAGCACTGCCAATGATTGGCTCCTCGTATAAGGCAAAACAAGTTTCATTTCCTATTTTGGTTGGCCTGGGTAAGTTTAAACACTAAAAATCACTCCTGTGATTATCTGTAAGATACCATAGCAATATCCTGTTTCATTCAAAATGATACTGTCCTGTGGCAACTCACACAACGTTTGAATGGCAGGCATTGTTGATGAAATTATATACCAAGCAATGTCAGGAATGGTAAGATCTAATTACAAAACACATATATACAACCGAAAGAGTTGTTCGTATTCACAAACAAAACTTTTAAACTAAAAGTATTATTTAACTATCAACTCAGGGAGAAATACTGTATGGCCCGCACACTAAATAACATTAGCCGAGAACAAGCCCGCTGGCTTAACCTGTTGGGACCCTTGACCAGCGCAAGTCCACCCTAATGCTAACATGTAGCCTAGGTCCGACGAAAAAAAGAGAATCAACCCAAACATAATAGTTACGGGTTAGTATAATTGATCTTGCAAATTGAAGTAAAGTAGTATTACGCATGGGGTGGACGGTTGATTTTGAAGTGTGCGGGCTGTACAGTATTTCACCCCAATTTGCTAAGAAACTGGTGTTCGTGGTCAACGTGCGTGGGTATTATGTATTTCCTATTCTTCAAGACAGTAGAACTGGGATTTATGTGATGAATCAGAAAATATTTCTCTGTTCTGTACAACAGAAAAGCCATGCATATTTTTACATGGCTGAAGTAAAATAAGTAAGTACTGTTTCCTCTCAAGACTGGACAGATTTAATCTCTAAATGTTCTTACTAAAGTAAACTCAACATTTTCCCTAAATTTTGCAAAAAACGGGTCTTGCACTGTGGCAGGACTTGCAAGTTGTCCAAGATGCTACTGGTCCATATCAATTTTGGGGGTGAGAACCGTCCTTATTGTCTAGGCCTATACTTCTACACAATAAGTATACAAAAAACTCTTTCGCGGTTGCACGAGTGAGCAGGCAATGAATCAGGAAATAGATTTAAACAACAAAAACAAAATCTTCCACAGATCTTGGAAAGATAAAAATGGGATGGTTATTGAGTCCGTTTCAACAAAAATGAAGACTTACTGTGTAGGAGTTGGCCCCCTCCTTCACATCCTCTGTATCTGGAATTGAGAAGTGCATCTTCACATCGCAGTGTCAACAATATGATAATATTCAAGAAGATCTAAGATTGTTTCAATTTCAGCCTTCTAGGGAACACTCCCCTTCAGCCATTTTGTGATCACGTGATATTTATTGTCACTCGTCCTCACAGTCTTTCCCGCGATTCGTACTTTTATATCCTGTTCGCATTTGTGTAAAGTCATTCATTAACGATACTGAGGTAGATCACATTGCAAATGGGCCCAAATATTATATTGAATTATATACTTTCTCAAATAAGACATGATTCTCTCTATATTTTAGAAAACGATTGTAATCATCTTCTAGGAATGAAGACAAGAAAGAGCAATAGAGGTCGAAGAGTAGTTTCCCCTGGACTTAAGTGATCTCTTCAGGAAGACACGGTGGTCGTGTTTAATACAATATTTTTTACGTTTTTCTCCCAGAAAGTATTAGTTTTATGCATCCTTTACCCACAGCTGCAGGAGGCGTTTCATTAAACTACTAAACCCCCATCCACAGCGACAGCATGTCGTTCAGCTTTATGTACAGCAGTGGTATGGGAGGGAATGTTAATGTGAATGAGTACTGTGACAACAATGGCCCTCCTCCACCCCTACCTCCCATGGGGGGTCCAGTCCCAGGCATTTCCTATCACCACCTACCGCCAGCAGCAACCTCAATGCCATCCTCCAGTTCTGTCAACCCCAGTTTGCACACAGTTGGTCTCCATGCTGACGCACAAGGATCAGGTTCGCGGCTTTCACTTCCTCCCCCACATGATCAAGATCTTTACAAAGGTATTGAATTTTTGGTGTATCCACTCTGCCCTCGTTGAAGCAAGAACACACTTTTCATTTGATGAGATCATAACCTTGGAGTGTTGAAGTAGTATGGTGAATACCTGTCCCAGAAAGAGGTCAGAGGTCTGTTGGTTGCCTACTAGACCACATTTTTTGTGTTCTTAGCACATCATGGATCACTGTTGTTTTCGGCTTAGTCCCTGTAAACAGGAATATCTTTTATCAATCAGGACAAGAGGATAGATGGATTGCAGGCCATGCAATTTAAGTGGAAAGAGGCAGGACATTTTTGCATCATTGCTTATTGTTTAGTTTCAACCAGCACAAGAAGGTGATGGTCCAGCTTCTCTAGACAGCCAATTCAAGCTTCAGAATTTTAAAATTAGTCCATTACAAATCACGACAGTAAGATATTTATGGTTGTGATACCATTTCCTCTGGTGGAAACATGGAATATGGAGTTCACATTCCTTCAATGTGGTGGCTTCTCCTCCAAGTCATGTAGAATAACCTTGCTTGCTTTTGGAGAGCTGTAATAAGATTGAGAGAAGATACGTCCAGTTTTCTTTTTTTTTTTGTAAACTGTTTACAGCTGCACCAAAAAATCATGGGATTTACTCTCTTCCAGGATATAAAACATTTTTTGTTTTGTAGCTCAGCTTATAATTGAAGCCCAAGTGTGTAAGTTATAGTTAATACATTTTCAGTACCGGTGAAGAAAGCACAAAAAAATGAAAACTTGGTGAGAAGACCTTGCTGAATGGCAGAGTGGCCAATCCACAAGTTTATGACATTAACAAAGTGCAGTGGGCAAGAACTAGCTGATAGTGTGACAGAACTGACTTATTCCCCTGTCCCAGTTCTCCTAAAATTCTTGGTTCTGTCAATTTTTCTTTTCTTTTTTTTTTTCAAATGATAATTCAAAAGATGAAATTTGATCGCATGAGGTTAATTTATCTTTCTATCAAATTTGGACATTCAGTATAAATTGTAAAATAAAATTTAAAAACCAATAAAAACAGGGCTCTCATCTACAAAATTTTGCTGACATAATCCATTTTTTGTGATTGATTTTTCCCGATCTCCCAATTTTTCTTATAATACATTTAATTTTAAGTTAATGACTAAAGTGTTCAAGTCTTCATCACATGCAGTTGTTTTCCCCAACCAGTTATTTTGAACTGCAGTAGGCCTATTTCAGTGAGCATCACACATTTGTAGTACGGTGGACTCTGCATAAGAACCCAGTTGCCAGGAGACAAAAAAAGTGGGCTCTTGGGCAGATGGGTTCATGGGTGGATTGCAAAGTTATGCAAGCCATCTGACCATAAATTGTCCTCGTGATCACTATGGTTAAAACTGATCATTACCGTTAGTTACAGATTTATCTATGCAATATAACAGTCTTCTTCCCTGCGTGTGTTTAATTAGATCAAACAATTCCGGACCTGTCTTAGTGTATAATTACATCAGTGATGCCCAGGGTTTAAAAATTGAGTGAGTTTTCACATTATGTCATCATTGTTGAATGAAAACATGATATGGCCATGTCACCCTACGACATGAGAGTGAGTGACTCAACAAGTGTTTATAGTTAGCGAGACTAATCGAAGTAGTAAAAGAACTGATCTGTCAGGAGGGTTAACTTACTCCTCCTTATCCACAGAGCCAATCACAGGAGCTGTCCCATGTGTTATGAAACAAAGAAATGCTTATGGGATAGTCCACAATCTGGCCTGATAATGCAGTCACACGCCAACCATCACTTCCACTCCTTTGTCTACCTGTTCCCTCCACCCCTGTCCCCATTTTGCTGCATATCTAATCAAGCACTATGCGTCCCTCTCAGATGGGCAATATAGAAATTACACCATAAGTACCAGCATGTCTTGGCCCTATACCGGGCTCTTAGGCGGATCTTTAGGGGAGCGGGTTCTCAGAGGGGTAGATTTTATAGAAAAACATGTGTTTCACTACGAGGTAGGTTCTTAGGTGGACTGGGCTCTTAGGTGGTGGGTTCTCAGGCGAAGACCATTGTATCACAGAATGCTCTATTTTCAGTCTAAATTCATGTAACTTGTGATCTGCTGACTTTGGTTTATTCCTCTTCCCAGCTATTTTGATAAGCTAATGCATTTCATTCAGTGTCATAGATTTGGGTGTTTTTACTTCATATACCTTATAAACTTCTCACTTGTTGTACCGCACACAGGTAACCCCAGCCTGCATCCTGTCAGTCAAGGCATGCCACTTCGGCTCACTTTGCCTCCATCCTCCAATCAGGACCTCAGTGAAGGTAAATTCAAAGCAATGAACTGTTTTCTGTTCAACTGGCAAATCCCTTCCATTGCCAGACACATTAGATATTTATAAAGAAGCATTGAAAGGTCAGAGAAAAAAAACTTCTATTATACTGAATTCATCAAGTTTGATGAAAAATTCTAAACCAGTCATTATCTTATAAACATTTTTTTTTCTCAATCATGAAATTTTTGGTCATATTTTATTTGTGTGGTTTGTTTCTTATTAAAAGAATATAACTGATTTTTGTTTCCTTTACAATACTTATTGTATTTGTGTGGTTTGTTTCTTATTAAAAGAATATAACTGATTTTTGTTTCCTTTACAATACTTATTGTATTTCAGCCGTTGAACAGTGAGAAGTACTCTTGTTGATTGAAGAAATAGCTCACTGATTGTAATGCATACGTTGAAGTGAGTTTAGAGCTTAACAGATTGAAACATATAATTTATCAGTCGAGTTATTGTAGAAAGCGCTAAACAAGAGCAAACACACACTCTCACACAAAAGAAGAGAACTAGAAAAGTTAACTATGCACCATTAGGTTTGCACAGGAACTTCTGATTGCTTTGAGGGTGAGTTTTTGACTCCTTTGTCACTTTAGATCAAACTTATTATTTCATGTTACTGAGGCAAAATTGTGTTTTCATTCATGAAATTATTTTGTGAAAGTCCTGAATAATTTTGACTTGATAACTTGAGTTTACAGTGTGGATGTTATGCACATTGAAAAATCTGTGGCAGTTAAAAATTGATGAAGAGTAGGTGGAATGTTACTGTCCGGGCAACAGTTCTAAGTTCCTAATTTCTATAAACAAAAATGTTCACTGAAAAATTGGCAGCTACTTGAAGCCTAGATAAACCTACTTTCTCTGGATTAAAATGCTTGAAAAAAAAAAGAAATGTATGGACATCTATTGGAAATTTGCTGTTGCAGAGCTCAAAATGGAAAGGACAACTAAGCACCAAATGAATCTGAATTCTCATATGTGACTTTCTTTCGTTCATCCTGAATTAGTAATTTACAAAATCAGGAGATAGTCTCACAAGGAAAATCTCATTTGTGACTACATAGATGGCTTGCTATTGCTAAAGTTTTTTTCTTTTCTTCTTTTTTATTTTCTCTTGCTGCTGTAGCAGTTCATGTGAAACTCAGATTACTGGCTTTGGATTTTCTGATGTTTGAACCCCTAACTAGCTTGACTTACCCTGTGTTTTAGTGTAGGTATTTTTTTGCACAATTACACTGTGGCTTTTTTTTTTTATTGGTCTAATTGTTGCTGTTTCTTGTGTGGTCTCCAGGCTATCACTATCAATCAGATCCAGTCATACGACAGAAACCAGAGACTGAGAATCGGCCAGAGAAAAGGGCAAAAAAACAGAGAAAACGAAGACCTGCTGGAACTGCCATTTCAAGGACAGAGTTGAAAAGGAGACGGAATGCCGGGGAGGAGTACGTCACACGGAAAGGAAAAGTTATTCATAAAAAGGAATACGAAGCTATAGAATGCAAATGCAGACTGAACTGCTCAAACAAAGTGTCTCATGACGTGAGGAAACTTATATTTCAACAATTCCATGGCCTGGCAGACTGGAACAATCAGACTCAGTTCATTGTTTCCTCAGTTACGGTGCTAGATGTCAAAGGTCGACGGAAAAAATCAGCAAGAGCTGAGGAAAGCACTCCGGCCAGCAGCAGCACGAGCAGCAGCAGCATTAACAATGCAGACCATAGGCGCACGGCTTCCAGAATCTTCTATTTAACCAACAAGAAAATCCGTGTTTGCAAGCCAGTTTTTCTCTCCACTTTAGGCATCACTAACAAACGGCTGGACTATGCCCTACGGCATAAAGCTGTCCCAATGACAGCTTTAGCTACACCAGACATGCGTGGGAAGAAAGGCCCACAAAATAAAACTCCTCAGGAAGTAGAGGATAACATTCGAACTCACATTCATTCATTCCCAAAACCAGCAAACACACCTGCCAAAGCCAGCAAGCCTCAGACAAGTGTGTCATCGCCCTCGGAGTTAACGATTTCCAAAATGTACGCGCTGTACCAGGACCAATGCAGGGCACATGGCCTCACACCAGCCTCTATGTGGGTCTATGCCAAAATTTATCACTCAGAATTCAAGCTGACACCAGGAGGGCTATCAAAGAAAGACGCTCCATGCAAAACATGTGAGAGGACAAGAATAATCCTGCGTAGTCGAGAGGATCCGGAGAAAATAATTCAGATGTTACTGAAGGAGCACCAGGAGGGGATGGCACAGGACATGGGATCCTACAGCTGTTCATGACCCTCGTCATGTCTCCCATTGTCTCAGGAAACATACGTTACACATGCACGACCAGGTAAAACAAATTGGAGTCAAAGGAGGGATGCTGAAATTCCTACTTTAGAAGGAAAAGAGACTTTTTGGATTTGTGAGCATTAGTTGCTTTGCTGAGCATGGAATTTTCATCTTTTACGGGAAGGATCCTTTAAAAATTTCATAACATCTGTTAGGGTTTGGCTTTGCAAAACAAGAGTGTGAACATTTCCTATTTTTTTACTACAACACAACTAGATCGATGTCCCTGATCAAAATTTTCCCTCTACTTCTGCAGGGTTATATGGTGCCAGGGAAAAGGAAAATTAGTGCACTCAGGATTGGTGACAAAATATTGTTAATGACAACGTTTTGGGGCTGAGATGTTCACTTTTAAAATTAAATCTTTTGATCCTGTGGTTACTCAAATCTAGATTTCTCACTGATTCTGTCTTTTGACATCCGACTTGTTTTCACCTGGATCTGTGACATATCAGCTATGAAACAGAAGACTAGACATTGTCACTGCAGGGTTCCACTTATGCAAAATTTGTGCATTTGTTACTTAATGCTGACTTGTTTGCTTGATGATGTCTGTTTTCAAACAGACAAGGTATGCGACAGGGGTAAATTCTGTCTTGGGTAATTCTTTGAGATCCCAGATGTAGTATGAAAGTTGTCCTCCTTGTTTGGGATTTCTTTTTTTTTTTTTTTTCTTTTTACTGCATTATGAATTAGTGAAGATGAATCAGAGGTGAGAGGTATCAGTTGTTTTTTTTTTTTTGTCAGTTGAAAAGGAGGAAAAAGCCATTGTTCAGATCTGGGAAGTCTGGATTTGCTGCATAAGGATTTCAAGTTGAAATTATTTATTTTGTACCCAGGGCAAATAAGTCGGAAGTCGTTCGGAGTGATTTGGGGCTATGACTCTTTCTAACCATTCAGGTGCTAAATTTATTCTAAAAAATGAAAATTAAACATTTTTTATAATGAAAAAAATAGAAGCTGTTATAAATTTTGGTATCTGAGTCAGAAAAGGTTAAAAACGCTTGCGGCTCAAGATCACCCTATGTGACTTCCGACTGATTTGCCCATGGGGCAAGACATTTCATAGGTTGTATATCGAGTTCGTTCAACTTCAGTGAATCATTAACCACGAGCCAAATGATTTTCTTTTGCCAAGTACAATAGGAGATCGTTGTGCTCAGTCCTATTACTTCCCTTTACAAGACAAGAGACAGATTGAACAAGCAGTGTAAAGAGGAAAAAAATAACTTTTGCGGCCTTTGCTTGAAAGATACACCATGAAAAATTTTTTTAAAATGATGATGTAAAGATAATGTTTTCTTCCTGTCGTTACAATTTTATCCCTTTTTTTGCGATCAGTCTCGAATGACAAGATGTAAAGGTCACTCTGCTTGCCAAACACCTCTTTGTCAGGCAAAGGGGAATAAAACAGCTGGTCAAAATGATCTCCTCTTACACAAGTCCCTCTTTTGGAAGAGGCAGATAATCTGTGAAACGATCTCCCATTTGTATCAGATAAAAGCAGTGTGAAGAAGGGAACAAAACCAATTTTTCTCATGTTATTTGAAGCTTGTGTAACAAACATCTGCTAAACTCACAATGTCATGAAGATGTTATTTTCTCATTTAGACTTTCCAGTACTACTTGTATACATCTTGTAGTTGGCAAAGGGAAGCTATTCAGCTGGCTGAAAAAATGGCTCATTGATAATTTTTGTAAACTCCACAAATTTTGATGCTTATATTGTAACGGAGCTTTGTTCCCTCTGCCCTGTTACTCATTTAGGCCAGACAAATAATCTGTGGATTTATTAAGAAAAAGCATTGAAGAGAAAGAAAAATAATTTAGCTTTTTATGTGCAATGTAGCAAAATTGGACAAAACTGTAACTTTAAGAACAGTAGAATTTCTTTACCATGAATTTTTTCAAATTTTTCCATCTGTTTTTTTATCGGTTTCTTCTAAACAGGGAGAAAGTATTTTTTTTTTCGCTTTCTATTTGTTCTTTTTCAAATGTTCAACAATCCATATGCCTGGCAAAGGGAGGTAATCTGGCTGGCAATTTAAAAACAAATTCCCTTAAAAAAACAAATTCCCATTGTTTCATAAACAAATGCAAGCAGATTGAGTTGACAATGTATAGCCTATATATATATATATATATATATATATACCCAGTTTTCCTTGTTGGGTTTCTGGTAATGTTGTGTATAACTAGTCACCACCAGCAGATTTATAAAATCATAGAAGGAACTTCATGGATTTTGAATTATTGTTCATGGCAGAAAATTTCTGCAGGATTATTATTGCAATACATTTTCCACATATTGTGAACTTTTCAGAATTTTTCCATGGTGAAAGTGTCGAGCAGAAAAACACAAAACTGATTTTTCTCTTCTCTATTCAGTTCCTTGAACATTCTTTATATGCAGCACAGAAAAACATGATTATGTTGGTAAAAAAATACATGTATCCCTATCAGCATCATAGTTTTAGAACAACTTGGGGATCACAAAAGCCTGTTGTCATATACACACACAGCACAGTGGAACCTCTTTTCATCTTAATCCATTCTGGGATTTGAAATTAGTGTAAATACAATTAATCTGTTCTTTCCCTGAGAAATACGGTAGTTTCTGCATGTTCGTGTGTTTTTTTTTTTGTTTGTTTGTTTGTTTGTTGTTTTTTTTCATATTATTTCCTTCTTTACTTCATCCATGATGTGATGCTCTCACGAACATCATCTGTCTGTCTCAGGTGACACAGTGGGGGCTGAAACACATGTAACTCTAGCATTCAACAAAGAACACAGGTAACACACTTTGATGAACGTGTTCGTGATTAAGCACAATCAAGCATACCTTCCAAGGAATCCTGGGGTGTGTGTGTGTGTGTTCCTAACCAGCCCAGATCATTGTTCATACACCAGATAAAATTTGTTTGCAAGCCTTGCTTGCAATCGATTTGTTCATGAACCAGGGCATTCGTAAACTGAAGTTCCACTGTACATGTATTCTACAGGCAAAAACAATGATAGCAAGCTTGATGCTGACTTTTAACTTATGCGCAAGAGCCAAACAGCATGTAAGTTGTGACGTGCACCAGGCAGGGTGGGATCTCAAAGTCCTGCAAGTGTATTTGACTGCTCTGTCTGTGTGTGACTGTTACTGTACTGTTAGTTGTGTGTCCGATGGTTTATCTGCCTGTGTGGTTGAATGAAGGTCTGTGTGTCGGACAGTTCTGTCCGTTTGTTTGTTATCAGGCAGCAAGTGGTGAGGATAGAATGTCACAGATAAAACAGTTTATGTGGAGATCTGATGTTTTCACGTAATCAATTCCCATTCTCTTGTGATGCTGCTACATTTACCTCAGGCTGTACAATTGTACATAAATATACATTCATCGTAGATAGACAGATAAAATTGTACAGTAGTTTTGTTAATTTTGTGTTGGTCATTATGTCACTGATATTCTTTTTTAAATTTATCTCTGTGTTATAAGTATGAATGCATCTGAAATCTTTCAACTGATTTCTGTGATACATGGAAGAGTAGATGGAGTCAAAGTGGACGCTTGCTGCGAGTTTATTGAGGCTCTTTGTAGTGGTCACTCTATCAAACTGACCAGCCCTGATCATCTACATGTACTTTAGTCCTGCCCATCCCTAGTGAAAGTATGGAATGTTATTATTTCAGTAACATAATGTATTTATGTTCAAAGACATGTTCAGTGATACTCAAGACCTGAAATATGTAGCACAAAAAGAGACAGATAGCCTTCTGTAGTAACTGACACATAGTGTGACATACCCCTTGTGGAAAGAAACACAGACAAAAAAACTCCAAAAGAAAACACAGATTTTTAAAATTTTTTTTTTCATTTTGCTTTTATTGGAAACAGTTGAAGGAAAGGATAGAAGGATAGACAACACTGAAATATTGATTTATGGGCTGGTGTTTCCTGAGATATGGTAGAGGTAAATTGATGTTCCACAATCATGAGGTGTTTTTGGGAAACCAGTCACAAAGTGAATATTTCTATTTTTTTAAAATGAAATTTCAATGCCTAGATTAATACATGTATAAATAACATTGAATATCTGTCCTGAATTTTAAGAGACAACAGGACTCCATAGAGCCATTATTTTTCTGATTTTACAGGACCTTTGAAATACTAGAAAATACCGAATAAGCCAGGATCATTAGCCATTTAGAGAAGCACTTCTGATTTTTTTCGTGACAGTTTTTGAATCATTGAAAAATACTGAATTCAGGGTCATTAGGGTTCAAAAGAGACATTGCCTGATTTTTATAGGAATTTTTTAAGATGTTGACAGCTGTGTTCAAATTTGTCACTTCATTCGATGATTCTACTCAACATCCAGGAGATCTTTTCAGGGCAGTGCATATACATGTAAACACAGGTATTCAATTATGTATGACGAAGATAGACCTCACTTTGAGATCAAATGACTTAGGCATGTCAGTTTTCCAGTGACTGAAACACGTGTTGAGGGCTCTCGGTAAAGAAAAACATCAATTCTGATTGCTACACTGACTTTTTTTTTCTTTTATTGGCATCTTTTTTTTTTTTTTATGTCTTTTATGAGCTTGAAAAAAGAATTTTTACTACTTGATACAACTGCAAAATAGTATTGGCTTATTTGACCAGGCCTAAAAAGATTTGCTGTGACAGGCTCCGAAAAAAATTTGACTCATTGTCCAGGGCTCAACAACAATTTTGGTTTATTGGATCCATCTCAAAAAGAATTTTGGCCTGTTAGAATAGGCTCAGCAGGAATTTTTATTCACTGGACAGCTCTCAATTTTGAAGAAAAAAACAACTGTGAACTGGTCAGGAAGATATGTAGTTATGTATACATGTTTACATTGTTTTTGTTTGTCTGGGATGAATAATTTTTTTTTAAGATCTTGTGTCTGTATACCTGAATAGCAAAATGTTATAGGTGGACATGAAAGTTTTTACTGCATGGGGTTTGAGCCAAAAAAAGGGTGAATGCACATTTATGTAAGAAAAAATGTCTTATTTGTGTTCATTGGTAATTTGTCTGACCATTTGCCCTGAAAAATCATCATCAGATACGTTTTCATTTATAGTTGTTTTGTTTCAGTTAAGAAAAGCCAAATTATGTAAAAATCTGTCATAATAATAAAAAAAAAAAAAATCATTGTGAGTACTGGAGAGAGAAAGAGAAAAATGAAACGAAAAAAATAAGGCGAGAAAACTTTCTCTCAATCTTCTTGCTTGTAAATGATGTCCACGGCCTGTAGCATGTGGGAGATCTGGTCCGGGTAGGGGGTAGATTGTCTTATATATAATATACATATCCCACGTATGTATCAAAATGTTGGTTTTGAGCCAGAACAGCTCGTAGTTATATACATGTAATTGAAATACACACAATGTACGTGTAATCGTCACTAAAATCTCAATACTAAATTGCAGTGACTTGTTGGAATAAAAAAAAAAAAAACTCCCTTAAGAAAATTTCTGTATTTTCCCTATTGAAGCAGAGGATGCACATTTCATGTTGCTGCGGTCATTTGACGACCACCCAAGATTTTATTTTAAATTTTATTTATTTATTTATTTTTGAGATTTGATGTTTTGACCTTTGAGGCTGGTCATGATCACCATTAGACAAGGAACTAAATTTTGACAATCATTTATAATTTTGTTTCGTTAGGCTGATGCTAGTTTTAAAGCCAATTTTACTCCTGTACCATAGTTTTGGCTATGCGCAAAACTTTTTCCTCTTCTTTTTGTGGTCCATTTTCCTGAAATTGCTAAACCTGACTTTGGATGCAAACTTTGGGTTGGCAGTGAGGCTGTGTAAGCTCTGATGGTTGATGTTTTATAGTTTCGTTCTCACATAAAATTGCAACTATCAATTTCGATAACGTCTGTGTGTTTGTGAACCAGATACTCAAACAGTTTGTCCACATGCATTTTCATGTACATGTATTACTTACCTGCATATTGCAGGTGATGACTAAAGCTGCAAATTGTTTGTTAGTACAGAGCACTGGAATCAATTGTTTTGTTATCATAATTTATTACACCCATGCTCCACAAGTTGCATTTGATTGTATAATTCATAGCCCTATGATAATTGTGAATGCTTTAATCTTTGAATTCTGAATACATATAAGATATCAGGGTTCTTTGTGTTCAAGAGTCTTTATTTTATTTGTTGTTTTCAATTTTTTTTTTTTTTTTTTTGAAGAAAAGAACATTGTCATGTGGCCAGTATGATGTTATAGTCCATGGTCATTTCAAGCCAGAAAGTGAGAGAAAGTCATGAAAAGATATCAGGAAAAAAAAGTGATTTTTCACCAAAGGGTTGTCAGTCTCCGCCTGGACTCCAGCTCTTAACGTACAAGTTCTGATGCTAAATTAGATATCGCAGTACATGCACTTATGATGTTCATCATACATGAAAAAGCGATACACATGTACATGTATCAAGTTTTCTCCAGTCTATTGATACATCCTGAAAGATAAATAATACATGTACAATATTACAAGCTCACTGTTGATTTGTCAAGTAGAATATCTGCGTCCACAAATATATGTAAAACAATTACGTGTACATGTAAAAGTATAAATGTACAATGTAGTAGGTATTTATTCATATCATTGCTAGCTGTTTTAACTAATTTGAGCAAAATTATCCTTGGTTGTATCTCTACAATGTAAGTGGAGTCATATTGAATTGCGATTAGTTTGCATCTCTACAGTGTGGGTGGAGTCACAGTGAATTGCCATTGGTTGTATCTTTAAAATGTGGGCGGAGCCAAATTAGTATATTCTTGTTCATTGCTTGTATCTCTAGAAAATTATTAATTATAAGTGGTTGTATCTCACAAAGTAGGCGGCGCCAAAGTTATCAAATTCTCATTGCTTGTATCCCTAGATCTATGCCTCCATATACAGCAGGCCTACATAGTTTTCTCATTCATAACAGTCATTTATATTTGTAGGTTTATAGTCATCTTAGTTATATGTGGTGTTGTTGCCGGAAAACTGCCTATGTTGGCTCCTAATGTCCAGACTTGTACGTGCCGAGGTCAGGGGTCACTGTGTCCGCCTACTTCTTGTCGTGAGACATCATGTGGATGTAGGGCTGGCGGCCGTGGTGGTCAAGGTGGTCATTGCTGCTGTCTCGGCGCCGCTGGCTGTTGATGTAGCCAGACAGCATCAGACCTTTGTGGTGGTCGTTGTAGCGGCAGTCCACGCGGAAGTCGCTGCCGACACAGTTGTGGCACCACAGGAAGTTGTCAATGTCGTACTGTTGGGGGGGGGGGGAGAGAGAGAGAAACAAGCTTTGGTTAATTAACTGTAGACTGTCAATGGATGGATGGGTGGGTGGATTCGTGGATGGATGGATGGATGGATGGATAGATGGACGGACAGATGGATGGGTGGATGGATGGATGGATGAATGGATAGGTAGATTGGAATCCCTTTCCACACAGTGTACATTTTAATAACATGGGACTCATGAAGTACATGTATCAGGTCTCAAGCAAGAGTTTGTTTTGTAACTGTAGAAACCCCAGACATTTCCATAGTTTCCCTCCTCAATTTTTAGGGTTAACTCCCTAAACTGCCAGTCCAGTGTGCTCGAGCGTGGCTGTTGCTATGACGACCCACATGTATTCCATATAATATGTATTGTATTATGTATGTACAATACTCCTCCATGCGGTGTCGAGAGAGAGAGAGAGAGAGAGAGAGAGAGAGAAAACGTTGATAAGTATCAATGAGCCATTTTGACCGTCAGTGAAATTACTTCCCTTTGCCCAGTACAAGAGGTATAACACAAGCATTGGATAGAAGGAAAATATCACTTTTTTGCTTGTTATGTGAAATGTAATTAACAGAAAATTCAGAGAAATTCACCATATGGTGAATATGTTTTTTTCCTGTTATGATGATTTTTTTAATAATTTTTTGCACCACATGTTTCAAATTACAAGAGAAATGGTGTTTTTTTTTTTTTTTTCCCCTTCTTTGCAATGCTTGTCCTACACGACTTGTACTTGGCAAAGGGAAGTAACCTAGCTGGCTGAAAAAAAAAAAATTGGCTCATTGGAAGGCATGGCAGTAGGGCCTCCTGCGATGATATACAGGTTTAAGGCAAGATAGGACAAGATAGATGAGACAGAATAAACACCATTCTTGTGTGAGACATGGCACATTCGTGGCTGGAGGAGAAAGAGACCCTTTGTTTTTTTTCTTTTAATCTTTCATTAAAGGCATGCATGGACAGGACTTAAGCGTCAGGCTTTCTGTGCTGACATATAAGATAAAATAACATACATGTACTTAAGATGTGATAAGTTCAACTTTGTTGTGGCTGAAAGTGATTTTTTCTAAAAAAAAAATAAAAAAATTGATGAGATCTAAGATACATGTACATAATAATAGAACAGATATTCGCACACATCCACACAGAATCGAATACGGAGATATGGAGATGAGCGCTGTAGGTCGCTAGCTAAATACATGTACCTTGAAGTTAGTTAACAGAGTAGATAGATGAGTGGGTGTACTGTCTTATGACCTTTGTATTCACTGATATTCGTAATCCTCAACAAAATGAGGTCAAGAACAAAAATTTATTCACCCTTATTTTGGCTTCGATCAGATGTCCATATTTTTCGCCATAGAATGCTTCCTTCCAGTTGGGCAGATCGTCTTGGGCATATCCCATGTAGACACCCTCGCTGAATGGCTCAAACATGTCTTTGAAGTCGAGGGCGTGATCTATGTAGTAACTGTCCTCCAGTCCGTCGCCGGGATAGGACAACGCGCAGATCAGGTGGAAGTAGGCGGAGCGAAGTTTGGGATTGACATAACTCTCGTTACGCTGGTCCACTTGGGAGGCACCTGCAATAGGGTAAGAAAAGATGTAGGTTGAAAGTTCGATAGGTAGGTTGGTAGATATATAGATAATACATGTACAATGTTGGTAGTTGGGGACCGAGTGGCTCTGTGGTATGGCGTCTGCTCATGGAGAGAACAGGCCGAGATCGACTCTCGGGTTCTGCATCGGGGGATGACAGGACATGGAGATCAAAAACCCGCATTCTTTCAGGGACTCAACGGTCCCTTGGCTTCCTGTGGCTAGGGAAGCCTGACGTCTAGCCTTCTTGGATAAGGGCGAATATATTTCGGAGGTCCCATATGTAGGTTACGCACGTTAAGGAACCCCTGGCAGTTGAAAATCGATGGAAGAGTGGGCTGAGGGCCATCTCTGGGTAAAATTTCCAAATTCGAAATTTCTACCCACAAAATTTCTCAGCAAAAATAGACCTGTCTCGATTAGCGCATTTTGCGAAACCCCCGGCGTCTATTTTTAGAAAGGGTGCAGGCGACCACACTGCGCCTACTCATTGAGCGTTTAAATCGGATGGATGGTTAACAAAACATGCTGTTAGGGCGTATGCACTTGCAATTCAAAGCGAAAAGATCATGGGGATATGAAAGTGGTGGCTTTAAAAAAATGTCCACGGTCCCAAACACAACGAGAAAGATGTATGGAGTGGATAGTGCGATGCGATTGCCCGTATAGCTATCGGCAACATTAGTTACCACATTTCGTGTGCTCACAGGCGAGTGTATGTGTTGAATGTGCGGTTTTGTTTACCAAAGCAACAG
>JBCAUA010144856.1:0-15000 GCA_038406235.1 Peronia verruculata
GCAAAAATAGGCCCAGATAGACCCCCGGGTCTAGCTGCACCAGTAGGCCCAAATAGCCGGCGCCAAAAAAAAAAAAAATATGCAATGCTGTTTCTCCGTTTGTGACATCTGGATTTATTCGGAGTCTCAAGTGCTTCATGCTCATCTATTGCCCTGTGTCTGTTACTGTCGGTATATAAAGCACTTTTGAATAAAATGTGTTCATTATCTTTTCCTACTCATACTTTCATTTTCTCTTTTCTTCAACTATTTGTCTTAGATTTTTGTATGCCTCAATACTTTATTCCTGTTCATTCCTCACGGTGGCAATAAAGGTTCAAATCCATCAGAATTTCTATGCATTTTTATTGTAATCATGTTTTTTCATTTGTTTGTTTGTTTGTTTGTATTGCGTATTACATTTCTTACATTTTCATAGTTCACCCAATCCATACCTTAAGCCTGCTCATTAGTACTATTTTCCAGTGATCCCTGTTCATACTATCCGAAAGACCGTACTATTTTAGGCTTGGATTTATTTTGGTCTATTCAATAACACAGTAATTTTTTAAAAGTAAAGTTGACTGTGGAAAGGATTTTAATAGGTTGAGAGAGTGGTGGGTAAATTACAGTTAAAAGTACATGTAGTTGATTAAAAATTAAATTTGAGAAACATTTTCATCTCTCTCTCTCTCTCTCTTTCTCTCGGTCGCTTAGCTCGCTAACACACTGTTTCTATGCTTGCGTGCTGTCTCTTTGGAGGCGGGCTTGCCGTAAGGGGCGGTCATTTTTGTCACGCCTACTAACGACGCTGCGAGGAGACTCCCCCAGCGGAAGCGCGACCTCTAGCTTTATTTAACCTCTTTGGCTTTTGTGAATATGGTGTGTCTGTGATTTTTTTTCTTCAATGTATGACAGTTAGTCTGTTTTATCTATCTTTGCAGAATGGTTATTTTTTAAAAACATATCTAGAAACTTCATAACGCCGAACTGCTAGCTGGACTTCCACAATATCATTTATTGGGTTTCCAAATTTCAAGCAAAACAATCTTAAGAAGACAGATACGAACAGACTAATTTCTCACATATTCATAATCAAATAGAAAATATTTAATATCCAACACACGAAAACATGGTACAAAAATTACAGTAAATAAATATTTTACAGCCTTCATATTTTAAAATAGGGAGTTACTTATCAATCAGGACGACCTTTACTTAAATGGCGAAACAATACCTCTACGATGAAGTATTCTGCGAAACATAAGTCGTTCTAATTTTATAATTTCCGCGAGGGATATCAACTGTGTTCTTCAGTCTCAAAGAGTTGCTTCCTGTTGTATTTGGCTCTTTTTGCGGTATTGAATACTGAGCACAGAGCGTCAGAGCCCGAGTTTTACGGCGCTTTGTACATCGTTACTGAATTTTTACTCACAACCAAGATCCGAGGTTGCCATTGGGGCAAATCGGTGATTTTAAAAAAGTAGATCATGGAGAATTTGTTGGATGTTGGCATAGAGTTCGAGTCTTTCGACGCATTTCAAGCAGCAATAGAGCAATATGAAAATGCAAACTTCGTACAGTTCAGCAGGATAGACTCACGTTCAGTGGAGAAAGCGCAAGAGAACTCAGTGACAAAGACATACAGTCCTGATATTAAATTCACTCAACTCACTTATGCATGCACGTTTGGCCCTAGAAAAGGTCAGTCGAAGTCAACAGGGGCCCGCAATGCCAGGTGAGAGTAGAGACAAAAATCAGTAATTGTTTTTATAACTGGAGAAAGGACTTAAATTATCTCTAGCCCAGTGAAGAGGGACACTCAGTATGCAGTGTGCTTCTTGTCAGAGCACTCATCCACTTGAATGGTACCAGTTGGCATATGGGTTGTTATGAGGTCTCCTCAAGTTCTCCTCTTCTGCAGTCTCTTCCTTTGACAGTAATTTGACTTAGGACTTAGGCCATTGTGGCATTTTAATCTCTGTTCAGTCAGACTGCATGTCCACTTATCTCCGTCCACATTAGCAGTTGTTACCTCTTGAAGGCAATGACACATTTCTCACCTATTCCACATGGAGAATCTTGCTAAACCGACAGATTATCCTTTGCCAATTGCACTTATGACATGTGTGGCAATGATTGATAGAGCCGCAGGCCTTCACCTGTAAGTTTAAACGATGAGGTGAGAAGAATCTCACCGCAATGAGGAATGGATAAATGTGCAGTTTGTATAATTCTTAGTGGTCAGGTGCCACCTATACCAGTGGTGCTCAGGATCCGTCAACAATCTACCTGTTGGACCTAGATCTATATAGATCTATATATGCACTGGCACACCTAACAAGTTAACTTTGAAACTCCCCATCCACACCTAGATATTTTGCGTGGCTGTTAAGCTGACAGAATATTTCAATACGAAATCTTAGTCAAAGAAGAGGGAAAAGACAAATCTTGGCCGAGTTCCAGATTTGGGAATTAAATGACCATATTTATTTGAAGGTTGGAACACACAATTAGTGAGTTACTTGTTGTTATGTATAATTTTACTTACAAAATTGAGTTCTCAAAAATATGAATCACAAGATCCTGATCAGATTTTTTTATTAGTTTGCAAGTGCAGCCATTGTACTTTTTATTATGTTTTGACAGTTCTTGTTTTCTATTCCTCAGCTCTCGTAAAATTGATTGTCCAGTGCGCATAAGGGTGTCATCGACACCTGATGGTCAGAGACTAGTGATTAGAGAGAGCAAACTTGATTGCCATAATCATGAAATTAGCGAGGTGAGGCAATGCTGTATTGTCAGCAGATTTTGCATACATACTTTTTTTTCTATGAGTCCCTGGTGGCCTAGAGATGGAAGATGACAAAACTATAAAGAAAAGAATCCGTTAAATGGAAGGAAATCTTAAACATGCGCTTTTTTCCACTTTCAAATTAAGAGCTTCATATTGCAAGTCCAGATCACAGCCACCTAAGAGATGTTTTCAATTTATATCACACAGAAGCAAGTGATTAGCGTCAATTTTTGTCTTTCCTAACACTCCGAATTTACTTCAACAGCAAACAATTCCTGAGAAAACACTACAAAGCTGCTTTCAACCTCATACTGAATTATCATACTAATTCTCATAAACACATAACATGACCCACCAAGATGAATCCCTCCCATCTCATCTTCGGTAGTTTGAGCACTGTGGCTATGGATTTAATATGAGCAAGTAGTAATTTGTAATTGATTATTGTCCTTTAGTGTGTAGAAGTGCATGAGGATGATTTAAAAAAAAAAAAAATCTGTGTCTATTGTTCGAGTCTGATCTTAATGGAGAATTTGCTGGATGTGGCATTTTTGTAAAATATTACCATAGACTGGCTCACATTTGTATGATGGAAAAAAAGTGTGGTCATCATGTCATATTTTTTCAAGCACTTTTTTCACCAGAATACATGTATAACTTTTCAGGTGTTAAAGTGTCATACATGCTTACTCATTTAAATCAGCATCAAAATTTGTTTGATGTGCACATGTGTCATGACTATTACTTGAATTCATGCAAACCTATTTCAGGAACAGTACAAATCATTATCTCGACAAAAGCAGCTGGATGAAGAGACTGAAATGGAGATTTACAATCTGGTCAGCATGCATGAAGACAAAAGGCTAGCCCGAATGTTGATAAGGGACAAGCTAACCAAGGAGACTGGCCGATCAATATCTGTCAAAGACATATTGAACATTGAAAAGAAGATCACAAGAAAACTTGAACAAGAGAAAAGGTATTTCTGGCTTTCTGACAGTTCCTGTGTTGTTATTTTCAACTCCCAATTGATTCATTTTATGAAATTTTAAAAAATGGCACATATGTGATGAAAATTGCATATAATCTGTTAAATGTTTTCTTTTTTTGTGTGTATGTTTACATGTATGAATATGACAAGAATTTTTAATTTCTCCCTCTGATTTCCCTTATTAATAAGTTATTGTATTCTCATTTTAAAAAAATAATAATTGAGATACTGTCTTTATGTTAGTATATAGTGTAACTCAAGCACAGTGCCTTTTGAGGAATATCTCAGAT
Organism: Peronia verruculata; assembly: GCA_038406235.1. NCBI lineage: Eukaryota > Metazoa > Mollusca > Gastropoda > Systellommatophora > Onchidiidae > Peronia > Peronia verruculata. Next base: position 4,058 of record JBCAUA010144856.1, read on the forward strand.
CTGTTAATTATTCATGTTTTTGAAATGGATAGACATGAAAAAAATCATACATTTGTGATTGAAATATATAACATCGCTTTGTGACTCATTTGACAGCAACAGATTTGGAACCATTTTGCACTGATTTTATTAGCAAACAGGATTTCAGTTTCAGATATATCCATGAATACTAGCATTGTGCAAACTTTATTTCATTGGTTGGTCTGTGTTATTTTCTTAGAGATGAGAATGATGCTGGTGCTAGTGCTGATGATGATGAAGACAAAGAGGATAAAGGTGAGGATGAACAGATGGAAAGTGCTGATGCTGGAGATGAGCAGAAAGAGGAAGATCAAGATGAAGAAGGAAGTGAGACAGTGGAAAAGGTAAATGTCACTGTTAACATGAACAGAAAAGATAAAGATTGGTCACCTCGGAGTTTTTAAGTAAAAGTTCTTATATAAGTAGATATTAATTTTGAATTGACAAAACACTGCAATAACAGCAAACATTTAATCTGTGTTAACTGATATATTTATCGTGTATAAATTATTGTATAATTGATTACATGTCTTTATCAAGAGTTAAATTATTCGACTAAGAAATAAATGCCATGGTTGAAGATTTTACTTCTTAAGCACAGAAATGGTACGAACTGTATTTTTAATCATATAAATCCACATTGCAGGACAAAGTACAAGTTGCAAAATTTGAAAAATATTTTTCAGTGGCTGAGTTGGTATATAATGCTCTTATAATTGATATTGACCACTTTCACCCAATGAGAACTTAGGTGGAAATACCAGAGACCCATTTGAATGGCTAGACTCTCAAGGGTTCAAATTAACTTGATGATATCTGCAGGTGGAAGGGAATCCAAACATCATGTTTTGGCTTATAGAACATGAAAAGTTGGCATCCATCCTTTGTTTTCAATAAATATGTATGGTCTTTTGCTAAAACTTGTTTTAACACCCCCCCCCCTCCCCAATTGCATTCAGTTTACAGTGACAAATATACTTAACTGGAACTTGATTTCAGAAGAAACCAACCAAAGGGCAAAAGTCAGCCTCCCCTGGACGTCCCCAGCGAACACGGCGAGAACCTCGACGTTTTCGAGACCCATTAGAAAATGGAGAGAAAGTTCTTCACACTTCAAAGGGTAATGTTGTCTCCTTTGTTTCCCCCGAAGAAGCAGAGGAACTTGATGCAATAGATTTTCCTTCGAGTTCAAGAAAAGTGAGGATAAAGGAAGAACCTTCCCAGAGAGGCAGGAAAAGGAAAATCTCTAACAGTGAAGGACACTCCGATTCTCTTAAAATTCAGGAACGGAAATTGGCTATAAAAGAAGAGATGTTGGAAATGGAGAAGAAGAAAATGAAAATTTTGAATGATATTGTAAAGAAACTTGATAAAATTATTGAAAATCAGAAAAATAGTTAGAGGAAAAAATATGTTGATTGTTGTTACTATCTTGGCATTTAGTGTGTCATATTTCAAAATTTACCTGTAACATCAATATGTGTTTGTTCTTACAAAAAGATATTTGCTCATTGTTACTTTATTAATTCTTTGTTTTGAATGAAAGCTATATGGAATAAGTTGAGCCCATTTGTTACGGATGTCAGACACAGGGCTTGAGTCACAAAACCGACCTTCTGGTCATCACCGGCTTCCGTTTGCTATCTGCCAACTTTCAGTTTCTGTTTTATTGGCTAATTTATCACTATCAGCTTATCAGCTCACCAAAAACAACCAATTATTTTTTTTTTTTGATGATGCAGTGCTTGCGTGGAACGAAGAACACAAAATCAGAAGTATAAAGGGTTTGGCAAACATGGAACGCAAGAACATGCAGTTCGAAACACACACATAAAATTTGGGCCCACCCTTGATGTGTGTGTTGTTTTTTTTTTTGTTTGTTTGTTTGTTTGTTTCTAAAACTCTTCATTTGATAATTCCCGATAAAAATTAATCTGCTTGCTGGATAAGAAGAGATTTAAATAAGGGCACAATAATTCTCAAACTTGATTTTATGAGATTCAACATGTAGTTCAAAGATCTTGTCATAATTAGTTTTGAAAAAACCAGAGTAGAGGAGCACAGAGACTAGATTTTTTTTTTCTCTTTCATGTATGTGCAATTGTGCATTTTAAAGAGGTTTTTGGTGGTCCGTCCCATGGTGGCAGATAGCAGTGACAGATGAACATATGTTCACCTTTCTCATCAGCCAGTAGAATGAACCCAGGCAGATATTTGATGTCAGAGGTAACAAAAACTGATGGCTGATAAGAAAATGCTTCCCTGCAATTGACCCTTTGCACCTGATCGTTTTCATTACATCTACCTGAGGTACTGATGTATCACCTTTGTGCTTCAGCTCGCTGATGATATAGAAGAGCAAAGGCATTTGTTTTACATTTAGCATGCTTATGCTGAAGATAAGATTTCAGTGCTAGCTGTATTTATGGGTGGGAAATTGTGCATATTCACTTGTGCAGTGTTGTGTAAGCTTTTATTTGCTGAATTTCTTGCACAGAATGAAAGTTAAAGGTTAAGGATCAGAGCCAAGGGCCTATGGCACTGAAGACAAAATATTAAATACAACAACAAGGAGTACTGTGTTTGATATATTGATCTATCTGCAGAGATTGTTTGATGAGTTGAAATAAAACAGTACTGAATGAGATCAGCTTCAGGTTTTGAGAAAACTGATATCTTTTATTTACATTCCTTGTGTTTTGGCATCAATGATTCTTTTGTTGATAGGGCAGTGAAACAGTAGGCAGCTGAAAGCTAGCTTTTTAAAAATGAGTAGGTTTATAAGACAAAAGAAAAAAAAAGAAAGAAAGAAAAAATCTGCTCAAATGGGTATGTCTCAGGCTCACATCCACTGTCATGTACATGTACTTTCAATTTTCACCAAATCGTGGAGTCTCAAACATCACTTTCAGTTTCTCATTAATATCCATTGTATATGCATGTATACTGAATGTGATGAGTACTCTATAACAAGGCAGCTGTTTGTAATAATCACTTCTTTCATTTTTCGGTCAAGCGCATGTAAATATCTTATGCATATTCTATCGGTTCTCAATGGGGCATTTTAAAGTCACTGACGCATTCTCTGTTGAGTCATTAATCTTACACTCTCGTACAGGAAAAGGTTTTGATTGAAATTTTAATTAGGAATGATGAAATTCAGAAGATTGGTCCAGTCATGGCCAAACATAGCTGAAACATATTTTATGATAAAGAAAAGATATATATTAATGTCTTTTAATCCCCTGGTTTGCTATAAATGCTATGGAATTCTGATGGGTATTAACACATTTCATGTCTCGAACAAATCCTTTTCATGTGTATTTTTCTATCCTCACTCATGTTTCTTCACTTTAATTGATAAATCTGATAAAAATGCCAATGATATGTCATACTGTAAATATTTTCTTATCAAGTTTGGTAGTAAAATTCATTTGTTTCTGCTGTATATTTCAGTTCTGTTTATGCTTTTGTGAGAACTTATCTCCATGCACTGCCACTTTCTTGTTGTGTCACCTATAAAGCAAGGATGTCAGAAAACATTTTGGTGTTTGGTCATCATCGATTTTGATGACCAGCAAGTTTTGATTTTCCATTTCCCATCACCTAGCAAATTGCCAGCTTATGAGGCCGTCAGCCAGCCATTTTTTTTTCCCCCTTTCTACCACAGTGCAGATTTTGCATGGGGCCAATAAGGGGGAAGAATACCGGCAATATGTGTGCTCAATAGGTCCTTTGAAAAAATACAGTCAGGTATACGGATACAAATATGTTTGACATTTTTTAGCATTTCTGTCTACTGATAATGTTTTTATGACAAGCAAGTGATAGTTAACGTTTTTGGAGAAGTTGAATCCACAAGATAAGTCTTTCTCAGACTGCATTGGATAATCTTGAAATGGGGAAAACTGATGTGGATCATGATGTTTAGGTGCTGAAATTATTTTTTTTTTAAAGAAAAGCAGAATACATAGATAATACTATAACTGCAGGCTTAGCCACACTGCCTTAGACGTTATTTCATCAGTGGGACTTAAACAATAAATCTTTATCTCAGTTCATTAAGCTGGCCAATGTAAATTGATTATTGCATTAATTACATATGTTTTAGAGTGACACTATAAATAACTTCACCCACTGTCACAAGTGTGATACTACCTGAAAAAAAATAAGGGGAGAAAATTTTCTGATTTTTTTTTCATGAGCATATTTTGACATCCTTCACTTCTTGGAGAACATTTTCGTTTTTTTTTATTTTTAATGTGTTTTAGGGAAGTACATGTCCATATCACTATATTTTACCGCATTTTTCTTGTGAAGATTCAATTATAAAAATTGAGTCTTTAACATGAAAATTGTGGCTTTGTTTATATTTTAAGATGTAAGATGAGAGTGAACATTATGTGTGGCTGAAAAAGATCCCTGAGTTAGAGGAGTTTATTCTTACAGATTTCTGGATTTTGTGGGAAACATCATTTAGTAAAAAAAATTCATGAAAAATAAAGTCCTTGTTTGATATCATGCATCATGCTGTTAGAAACCTTTCAGTATACTTTTTACTTTGTAGTTAAGTTTTTTCAATATTTTTTTTTTTTTTTTTTGTAGATCATTTGTATTGCACCTAGAGCAAATGAGTCGGAAGTCGCGCTGTGAGATTTGGAGTTACGCCCATTTTTAACCATTTTCTGACTGAGATACCAACATTGTTTATTTGTTTTCCACAAAACATAAATTCAACCTTTTCTAACCTGAAAAAAAAAAAAAAACAATTGGTATGTCAGTTGCAAAAAAAGTGAAAAACAATAGTAACTCGTGATAATCCGGAGCGACTTTCGACTCATTTGCCCTGGGTGCAAGACATTTGAATTTAGTCTCACCTTTAGCAAATTGGACTCAATATAGATAAAGGGTTTGTAAAGAGGAGAACTTTTTTAAAATGTTTTATTTATTTATTTTTTTTTTTTCAGCTTTTTGCTTAAGATTGTATTTTTCCATCACCATCCTATCCTATATCCAAACACAGGTTCTTTAGGAGAGTTAAAAATTGTATTTGTGTTGTCTTGTCACAATGACATAATTCACTTTGGAATCTCAGCATATCATTGTCAAACATGACCCAGTTGAAATGACTTTTTTTAAAGGTGCTTGTTACTTTTAATACTGATGATAGTCTTATATGGTAGAATACAGATGGAGCTCACTTAAGTTGTTGCTGTTGCCTAGGTACATGAAAACGATTTCTTTTCCTTTAACAGACAAGTTCCAGAGATGATAGTTTTACATCCATGTCAGATAGCTGATCTTATACCGAATGTTATAACGCAGAAAGACGTGCAAGATCTGTAGCGCTCAGAATCTGGAGATATCAGGGAATGGTGAATAATGATTAAATGAAAGAAAAATCTTGAACACAGTTGTCTTTCAGATAACTTCTTGCTCCCCTCAAAATTGCATACAGAATCACAGAATACTGTTAACTCAGATATGGCTTACAAAGCAGAGCAGTTATCAAAACCTTACTATGCACTTAACTCAAAGAATGAAAATTTAAATGTTCACCCTGAGATAAGTTTTCCTCAGAGCTCTTCGCTTAATGGTTTGATCTCATCGCCATTCAGATTCTCCTCTCTTTCTGTGGCTCACTGCGGTTCAATCTACTGGTGGGTGTTTGTTTGATCAGACTAGGCAGGAAGGAACACAAAACCACACTCTGAAAAAACACAGGGTGTCTTTAAGATCAGTACCAGGAAGGTTTCTAGGAAGAGTGTAGAGGTGGAATAACCAGAGAGAACTTGTGAAAATGAAAAGCAAAACAGCGGTGTTGTTAATATGTACAAATTATGTATTGATATACCTGTACAATATCATTTCATGGCAGTATTTTTATATGAATTGGTGTTATTGTTTTTTTTCATGAATTTTTGTTTTTTAAAGTAAGAATAAAAACATGGTACATGTATTAAAATATGGTAACAGAAATCATACATAGCAAAGTCTTTTGTGTAGTTCCTTCTTCACTATGTCCTTATGTTTGTTTTGGTAAAATGTCACTTTTAGTTCTGTTGTCATCAATGTCCTGTGGCAGTGGCACACATCAGACTTATACATACATATGTACATGTGTATAGATGTACATGGATGTTGGAATGCAGGTACTATCTCTCAGCATTCCTGGGCATAAGGACTATCACATAATATCATTAAAAAAAAAAAAAGAAATTAGCTGATAATATCCTGCACTAATTCAAAGGAATCATAATGACATAACAGCTTATCAAGTGATTTATGCTATGCCATAGACAATTTTCACTCAGTATTTCTTATCTCAATAGCTGATGAAATTGACTTATGCCATTATCACAGAGCAACAACTAATGAGCATACATGTATATCAGCTTTATGCATGCACACAAATATGTATTACAGGCCTATGAAATATCCTTTTTTTTGTCATTTTAGAGAAATGAACCCTGAATATAATAAATATGAAGAAAAGATAACTGAAGTTGAACACTGTTAAATTTCCAACATTCCTGCAAAAGGCAGGCATTCGTTCCAAGAAAGTGGGCTTCATTTACTTGAAGCTCCTCTTTTCAAGTCCGAGTTTGTGAATTCTGGGTAACTGGATTAGTAAGGTCTATATCGACCTGTTTCAGTGTCTCTATGCTCGAGGTTTTCAGTCTTAGGTAACAGTGGGTTTCTGCTAGTAAAGAGTTATCTACCTTCACTATTTACATGTAGAATATGTACATACATGAACAACAGGATTAATAATGAATACTGTACACACATCACTGGGGAAGTTACACTGCCTGAGTTAGGTCAAACCTATAGGAATAAATAATGCATGTATCATCATCATAACTTTCTAATGCCATCTTTTATTAGTACGCAAACACTATGTTTCAGTCTCTGATTCATCTCAGTCTGGGCTTCGCATTTCCAAAATAAACATTAACACTTTAACATTATGCATTATTTTACTTTGTCTGCGACAGAGTGAGCAGATCTCTCAACAGTTAATTGTGATGTGTTTTGCTCCATTATCATATTGTTTATTTTGGAGATGGAAAGTGACGTCACTGTCTTAACACATGGATCTTGAAACGACTGCACATGCCTTGTTTGGACATAGAGTGCAGTGCCCCTGTTTTTCAGTCTGAATGTAATGATCTGTCATAGCTAGGCTTAAAAACCTAAAAACGAGTCCTGTTACTAAAGTCAGACATTTGTTTCAAAAGAAATTCCTGACTTCTCTGATTTGCCCGTCATTGCCGTTCCTTTTGATGTTGAAGAAATCATGGAAATTCTAGATGCTCCTAAAGACACCTGGCTCTCATTTGTCTGTAAACATGAAAGACCAAAAAAAAAAAAATTGTTGAAAGGCTCTGTAATGATCTATAATAACAATAAAGAAATTTTCATATTATACATGTACATGTTTTACGATCATGGGGATTTTGTTTCTGTCTATAGCTACATGTACTTTCACTCAAGAAATATCTATTGTATAAATTGAAAATTGTTCTATTCTTTTGTGGGTGGTCTATTGAACAGATGCTCAAGAAATTTAGCAAGTGTAAAGGCTTTAAAATGTTGATCACATGGAATGCAAAGTTACAAAATTTGCTCAGTGAAATACAAAGTAGAGCAAACAAATAAAAAATAATAAAAAAAGAAGTAAACATATGTACGTGTATATGTAACTGTCAGTGATAATTTACCCTGAGAAATATTATAAGTGAAAACATCTTAAACATTCATTATAAAAAAAGTCCTTTTATTTTAGCTACATTTAGATTCCTACTAAGGGTGGGGGACAGATTAAATATGAATTGTTTTATTTTCTTGTTAAATCCATTTAACACATGTTGTAATTTTCAAATTGCATAACAAACATATAAAGGTATCTTCTACAACCATACCTTTAGGGTGTCAGTAGAGTTGTCAAAACCATAATTAACAAATGTTGTTTTTGGTTGTAAATTTTTGTAAGGATCCACTTGAAAACTGTCGACGTAGTCCACTTGTTCTCTGTGCTTCTTTAGGGCAGGACCCCAGTATATAGACGGCAAACAGAGCAGGCGAACTTTCTGCATAATGACAAACATTGCAATTTTTTAACATCTCATGTAAATAACTTGAATTAAAAGAATAGTAAGGTTAGTTGTTGAAAATATTACACGGTGTGTCAACTATTTAGACGTAGATGGTTGAAGCGGTCTGTATTCCTTACGTTCTATATACCTAGGCCTTCAACCTCCTGATGGAGGTTATCTCGAGGTCTGTATTCCTTACTGAATGCTGTAATTATTATACGTGTATATTATTTTTGTTTTGTATGCAGCCAATCAGTTCTAGGAAAACAGGATTATTTTGGCTTTAAGAACATGTACCTTCGCAGGTTAGTGAGACAAATATTTGTGTGCAGAAATTTGGAATTGGGAAATTTGGCCCCAACATGACATCTCCGTCCAACTGTATCCAATTTTCAACAGCCAAGGTTTCTTTAACACACAGGACTTCCATAATAATACATGTTTATCTGTCCTTTTCCAAGAAGGAACTTAAGTTTGGTAAAGAACTTAAAACGATCTTCTGGCTCTAGAGAGCAAGAGAGCTACATAAAATTAAAATAAAGAAAGGTTTATACCGTAATGCCTGCCACAGATTCACGTGTATCATTATGTTGAGTTGCATTTAATAGAAAAAGTATGTTTTCTTTACACATTTCGCATATATATTGTAAGCTTTCCCTCCTTTTGGAGACAACGAATTTCAGGTGTCAATGCATGACAATAAATAAATAAATAAATAAAATAAACACCATCGCAGGCATTACCTGCCATAGATTATTAATAATAAAATAAACTCTATCGTAGGCATTACCTGCCATAGATTATCTCCCTCTGTCTCATTTCGGATCCTGAAGATCATAACAAGCGGGATGGCTAACACGATGGCCACCGTAAACATCCATCCCAGTACATCTGCCCAGACAGGATAGGTGTAGTCGCCGTATGTCGAGGATTTAAAGTCGATGAACATGAAGATGAAGATAAACTGAAATAAAATGACCAGGAAAGTTTGATTACTCTGTAAAAAAAAAGTCGTTTATACATGCAAAAAAAAAAAAAAAAACCTTGGTTCCTGGTCCCATTTTGGATAGTCATTTTCCACTACAATAGTAGCAAACCCTTTGTTTTTGGTCTATGCTGTCAATATACAAGTACATAATTATAATAGCATGCCTCAAGTTACCTTTACAAGTTCAATTTGTTAAGAAATAGATCATGCCATTCAATGGGCGGTCACAATTGATGCAAACTTCAACAAAATCTGAGCATCACTCAGAAGTCTACACAGACGCTATTTGGTCAGATGAAATCAATCACCTGATCAAGAGCAATCACCTTCTCTCTATCTCTCTCTCACTTTATGTTTTTCTTTCATTTCTCCTCTCTCTTTCTTTCTCTGTGTCTCTCTCACACTGTGATATCCCCCCCCCCTCCCCGCCCCTTCCATCCGACTCTCTCAATTTTTTTTTTTTTGTTCGTGCCTGTTTGTTTTCGTGCAGATCATGTTTAAAATATGAACTTTCAAAGCCTTTCTAACCGACAAATAGTCCAGACAACAATACATATACATGTATAAGCCCCATGCAATAGTAGTGACAATTACTGACTTGCGCTTAACTGTGAATACTACGGTAACTTACAATGATGGTAATCGGGCTTAGCACACACCAATTGACTTTCCAGAACAAGAACTGGGTACTTCCAGTCATCATGTGGATATCTTGACAGAATCTGTTCACACCTGGGGAACACACATGCATATTGTACAGGTAAGTAAACATAAACGGATAGTAAGACCAGTTTGATTGCAATGATACCTATCAAAACTTTATCCAGAAAGCTACGAGCAATACAGGGAAAGCGTGCAACAGGCATATCACAGTTTTGCAGCAAAGATATCTCCAAAAGGGATCTTAAAGCCTTGGAATTTGACCTCAATAGGTGGGGAACCTTAACATCTGAATGTCTAGACTGGAGGCAAGCTATGCAGTAAGGTTTTCTCAGTCCGAGGAATCACTTACCGGATGATCTTACGAGTCTGAAAGATACCGACTCCATAACGAAATCTGCCTATATATTTACGTTTAGTGTAGACATAATCAATTCACCGATATAATCTTAGATGGACTTCTTTAGGAAAGGTTCAAGCAGACTCGCATCATACAGAATAGTCAAGTCGTCAAGGCAAACCGAACATTTCCTTAAACATTCAAGTTTACACGATTATTGTCCCGACGAGGAGCCAAGCAGGCTTGAAAATTTGTATTTAGCATAAGATCAAGTTGTTTATATGTTATTTGCTTTTCTTGAATTGTTTTGTTAGTTGCCGGTCAGACAGTTTTATTATACATGTATTTTATAAAATGATCAAAGGTTTGACTTGAGCCAGAAAGAGAGTCAGCGTGCTTTAGGTAATCCTAAGAGTCAAGGGACGTTTCGTACATAGGGTATAGTCAAATGATCAGAGTGTATAGACACTGAGAGAACTCACCATAAATATAAACGATGGCCACAATCTCGAAGAATCCAATGATGATAAGACTCATACCTCCAACATAGTTGTCCATCAGCTGTAGCAGGTACATCCCACCCTGAGCAATCAGAGGAACAGAAAGGCTAAATTAAGAGTATTATTTGTCACCCAAAATACACCCACGTACATAGTGAGTGAAAAGCATCATCTGGCAGTTCTGTAAGCAAGAATCTGTTACATCTACATTGTCGTTCAACATGAACACAAACCAGAAATAACTAGAACATACATGTATGTGATGCAGTCTCCGATACCAGGGAAATAGGAAATAAAGGCTGAAGGACTCCATCCCTGTGTAGATAGCGTAGGAA
>JBCAUA010144856.1:20000-22446 GCA_038406235.1 Peronia verruculata
TGGGGAAGACAACATTGAAAATCTACAATGTAAATGCAAATATGGCTACTAATCAAACAGTGCTGTCATAAGGAGCCAACACGTACCGGAATTCATATGATGAAATAGTAAAGGGACAGGAAGTGGCTACATGTATTTGTAATTGTAAGGCCTACATGTATCCTTGAGAGGGTGGAAGTGTGAGAGATAAAGTAGTTGTGGTAAATACCAGGTGCACGTATAGTTTGAATTTCAAAGCATCAGGATACACAATACATCTAAGAACTGTGAAGCGGGGAATGGTTGGGGTGGGGATGGGGTGGGGGGGGGGGGGGAGCAGGAATCTCGCTTTTCATGAGTTCCGCCTTTCTATTCAAAGTGTGTCAGTCTAGCATTCAGTAGATTCATGCATAGCACCCTTCCCGTTTCAGACAGTAATGTCAAAGTATTCGTGATACGTGGATAGAGCTTATGTTATTCTTTCAAGTCTTTAAAGTGACGCCCTTTGTTTTTGCCGGTGACCTAGTGAGCTAGGACCTAAGGACAACGTGAAACGCGTTTGATTCATTTCTCTAACCACTCAGTTTGAAGAGGATTCAATGTAGGCTACATAATCGCACTGCCTTGCAACACAGCCAAGTGACCATTTACACTTTGGGATTGTGTTAGGGTTAGTAATGCCATACACAGGATCTTCAGTACGAAATGATTGTATCGGTAACCCCTAGCCTAATGTTACAATAAGATTGACAGTGTCAAAACCAAAATGAGGCCTTTCAAGACGTTAACTTAATGCTGTCTCAATCAGAACATTTTACTTGCCCAATGGGACCCTAAAACAGCTGGAAACCATCATCGCAAAGTTACATTCAGATTCTCGGGTAAACGCCCACTTGTCCTTATCTCAACTATGCTGGATCATGAATACCCTCAGTCTCTTTCACACACACTGAAATGTTGAAGCCACTTTTGGCACCCCTTAAATGTCAAAAGGTTACAGTGAAGTCTGGCCAGTCTTAATGAGATACAGTTTATATTTTCTCGCCCAACTATCGACTGCTTCGGTCACTGTGACCTTGGAGAACACAGCACAGATATGACTGGGGTAATTATGGGTCAATGTAGACCAAAGTTTGACAATCCCATTGCTGAATCTGGGCAGGAGACGAGTGAAAATGTGTAGTCTGTAACATTCATGAAAACTGAAATGAATCTGGCCGATCTTAAACAAAGAGTGGGTCTTTGAGAGAGAGAACATTTTTGTATTATCACAATTGGCCACGGCACCTGTTACACATCTTCATTTACAGAAAAGTCAGGCCCTGAAAGATCTATTCTGGTGCATTCCTTTCAAATATTTTTCTCTAGCCTAGGGCATTGCAAAGGAAAGAGATGTATATCTCAAAAGATAATTTAAATGGATTTCGTTTTTCGAAAACATGCTCGTGTGCATAAAGACAGACCTGTGTCAAGAGCAAGAGAGAGAGAGAACGTGTTGACAAAGAAGAGGAGGGCGAGGGGAAGCACTGTAGCATCAGAAGAAAAAGATGACAAAGACACAGTTTATAGGTAGTCCGTTTACTAACACACCATCAGCATTTGTTCGGGAATTAATTAAGCAGTTCATAAATGACCACTCGTGCAAAGCTCTGCATACATTATAATTTGTAAAACCCTGAAATGTTAACTCATTACTTGTGATTCATAAACGACATTTCCATGGATAAAAGCTCTAAATAAAAGAAATAGAATTATAATGTTTTGCAATATCCATTTCTCATTCTCTTCCTGGATGAGATACCGTGACAAATAGGCCTCGGTGTTTCAACTCAAACCAAATACACTGTATTTACATGCATATCGAATGTTACTGTAGTATAAAGAAAACTGAAAATTAACTGAGAATTAAGGATGACAAAGGCATAAAATATAAGGGTTTACTTATTAACCCTTATGTCTTCAGCCGAGATACCTCCGTTAATTCTATAACAGCCAAATCTGGGATATGAACACCCCGCTATCTCCTCTCTTTCAAAACTCGTGACTTACTGTCGATGATTGTATGTTGGACAACAGAATTTGTTATTGGCACATATCTAATGACTAAAGAAAATTTAATGTTGGAGCTAAAAAAAAAAACTATATTTCGTCATGCAAAGTTAACAAGACAGGTCTATGTCAAGTAGCTGACAGGCTATACGAGTTACAGTTTCTTTCGGTTTCCGTCCCTTCCGGCGTGCTCTGGAGGGCCGTGCCATGTCGTGATATCCGACCACTGCATTAAAATTTGTGGTATTAAATATTAGACATTTTTAGCCGGTAGGTAGCATTTGCACTTTGGCCTTTTGTGCTATCCGCTTCCTGCCTGCTCGCCAAGCTATTGCTCCTTCAGGGATAGATAGATAGATAGATAGATAGATAGATAGATAGATAGATAGATAGATAGATAGATAGATAGATAGATAGA
>JBCAUA010144966.1:8390-35719 GCA_038406235.1 Peronia verruculata
CCCCCCCCCCCCCCCCCCCCCCCCCGCTCTCCCCCCCCCCCCCCCCCCCCCCCCCCCCCCCCCCCACACCCCAACCAAGAAAGTCAAACTGTGAACTGAAAAAAACAAGATATAAATGTGACTAATAATGTTTATGTGAGTATGCAATATTTCCATAATATGAAACAGTGTACAGCCTACAATTATAATTTGTTCAATACATATTTTGGTAATTTTTATAAACTGAGATGACACTTATCACATCTGTACAAGGATTCAAGGAGGATTTTCTGGACTGTTATCTGGACAGATATGCCAGCAGTGAGTGAGATGATACAATGTGAATAATATATGACAACTGATTTATGTCAATTCAATTATGGTAGAATTTTCATATACATGTAACGTAAATGATGATAATTTACATTCTACTAAAGAATGCAATCTAATGTTGACAATAAAATTACAAGCAGCAAACAAGCACAAGGGTTCTGCAGCACAAATGATGAATGAGAAGTCGCAAGAAAATTTATGATTAATTTATTGGAATGGAAAATTAAACACTTTTATCAGAAATAAAGAGGGGGCACCAAGAACAATATGGGGAGGCCTTTGAAGTAGATATTGCACAGGCAAGAAGCTAAAATGGAACACTCAGACTTTTAAAAGAGCATCATCACAGCCAAATTTGTCCTAGATGTACATGTGAAGCAGAATCAAAGTAGACTACTGAGGTAATTCTTAGGGATTTGGCATCTAATTGATTTGAACAGCCTGTAAACTGTCTCATACGTATTCACAGGGGTTGCAGAGACATGGGAATGTGACTCTTAACAGAACAGTGTAGAAGTAACACTGTACCCAGCGCTCATAGATATTCCAGCAAAACAGAGCAGCTTCCAACCAGGAATAGACAAATTTAAAAAAAAAATGTTATTTCAACTCATCACCTTAAAGAATATGTATTTTAAAAGGTGAGTAAAAAAATACAAATTCATTTTGTTCTTCTTGTTGTGCTTTTGGATATAAATTTAGCTGCACCCATTGGGTGATCCACCAGGAATAAGACTAAATTCATAGTTCAAATGCATTTTACTTATAACTGATATTCATCATAAAAACAGTAGCATTCCTATTTATCAATTTCATAACATTTCTAAAAATCTGGCAGTAAACAAAAATTTAAATCCAAGATCTCATGAAGGAGAGAATTACTGACTAAGATAGAGCCAATAGTATAGAAAATGGGGGTTCTGGACTGAAGGTCCCCACCTACCTGCCAACGATATAAAGTTTTAACTGTTGGTGGCAGCAATGACTTAACATCTTCCTCTAGGTCTTGGAATGGTTGGATCATTCTGTGGAAATAACACAAGAGATATTTTGGATTGTCAAGTTTACAAAAGCTATTAATACAGAAAAGCAAAAAGACAGCTGGTATTGAAAGTGTAAAGAGACATTACAGTGACTCACAGGAAACAGTTGTGGTACATAGTGCCTAGAGATACATGACTGCAGTGCCAAGCACATATGAGATGCAAAACAATGAAATCAGGCGCTCATCAAATTGAAGCAACCAGAGAAATTGCATGTTTTTCAACAGCGAGTGAATTTTAACGCATTTTGTTTTTCTTCACACAGCCGTTCTACATCAATGAAAATTTGCGTTTAAGAGTTTAATTTGCTGAAATAGATTGAATATAAGCCCAAAAATTGTATTTTAGTGGCATGGTCTTGTAAGGGTTAAACCAGAATAATACAAATTATCTGCCATTTTCTCACTAACTGTAGTTGCATGAACAGGTCACCCCCAGCATCTTTGATTGCCAATATCTAAAAATCTACTTAAGGCAGAGAAATAATCTTTTTACAAGCAGAAAGGGAAAAGAATAATCTTCACAGTGTTACCATTAACACTATATGCTCAAATTTTGATGAGCACCTGATTTCATCATGTCGTGTCTCATATGCTAGCTTCCCTGACACAGAAAATAACCATGGAACTCCTGTGGTTGCACTAGTTTGAAGACATTCATGTTGCACTGCTTGCATATCCTTACCTCAATTCACAATCGCTGCTACGCCCACATTTTCTAATTATGAGAAATCACACTTGGAAGGTTTTCATTTTACATGTCATAGAGAAAACCCACAATAAATATAAGCATTAAGAGTGGCTTGTATAGTCCAAGTACATTCCCAATTAAAATAAGGAATGCAATACATGATGAGCATAGGTTATTGATGCAGTTAATGCTGATTTTCTACTCTGTGAAAATTCAACAATGGGACATTGTTGTGCTCAGTCCTATTACTTCCCTTTACCAGACAAAAGAGGGATTGAACAAGCAGTGTAAAGAGAAAAAAATCACTTTTGCCCCCTTTACTTGAAACATATACCATGAAAAATTATTAAAAAATTAGGATGTAAAGAGAATGTTTTCTTCTTGTTGTTATAATTTTATCAATTTTTTTGGCGATCAGTCTTTTGAATGACAAGAGGTAAAGGGATTAGTTCCTCTTTACACTGCTAGCTAAACACCTCTTTGTCTGGCAAAAGGAAAATGATCTCCTCTTACACGAATCCTTCTTATGGAAGGAATGGATAATCTGCAAAACAATCTGCCATTGTGAACTGAGTTGACAACATGACTCTTGGGTGAGGAGTTTTGTTTGTCTGTTTTTGTTTTTTGGTGTTGAAAAAAAAACTAAAATTATAGTTCATCCTGTCCCTCACCTACAGTTTTTAGCAATGTTGACAGTATTCAGAGTTACTGATGAGAAATTTAGTGTTCAAAGATTTCTTCCAATTTGACAGCTATTCATCTTTATACCAGGTTCTCAGAAAGTTACAATTGCCCATAAAAAACAACAGTTCAAGGTCTACCATATGTTCACACCACGTTTTCTATAATCATGGCTTAAGTTATACTCATGATAAAATGTGACTGCTGACTGATGGCATTCCTGAGCATGACAGCAATCAGATGATATCAGTTAAAAAAAAAAAAAATAAAAGAATACAGCCAATAGACCTTTGTATGAGTTCAATAGTATCATAATGGCATAACTCATCAAATGACTTAAGCTATAAACAATTTTTTTCTCAATATCTCAAAAGTGCTGAAAATATCTACTGTGATAATTACTGACCTGTGATGAAACTGGAACAGCTCAGTCTCAGATGTAAAATACTTCATCAAAGGCAGACTATGTAAGAAACTGGTCAAACTAGCCTGGATCTGTGCAAACATGTCATTGTCTGCTACAAACACATCGTATCCATCACTGACCTCCCTGGGAATCAATTACACAAAAACAATCCTTGAGAAGTGAGTTGGAGGTCAAAGAGGATATTGTTAACAAAATTTGAACATGAATATTTTTTGTCACAAAAGTGTCAAATTCTTTTCACCAAAATAAAGTCACCAGTAACTCTACACATCAAAAGTTTATGGGACTCACTACATATGGTTGCCTGACAGTTGGTATCGCTCACCTGAAAGAAATCATACTCATCATGACTTCTTTCTTCATTTCATTTACTGAATGATGTGCTATGTTGTCATTCAACATGCAACTATTATTTTATGCATATGTCTTAACATTTATGATGGACTGTCTATTGGCAGCTAACTCAATACACTTAAAGAGTGTAAACTTATCTGCTAACTTGCCATGTTAAAAAATTAATAAAAGAGATGTTACTGGCTAAATTTTCAAAGCATGCACATATCATAATTTGTTTTATCACATCATGCAAATCTCATTTTGTTTTATCATATAATTCTCATGTTTTAAATATTCAGTAACATTTTTGTATGTAAGCATGTCCTGAAGTAGCACATTCAAGCTGTGCATATACAAAAAAATGTTAGTAATACAACGACTTGCAATTAATCACAGATTTATTGTGCTCAAAGAATTAAAAAAAAAAAAAAATGAATCAAAACAACACACATCTAATCAACATCACATGTGCCATATTATATACTCCAGTCTTCTTGAGAAAAAGGTAGGTACCTTTCATCTCCTATCACGGATCTTCTCAATTTTTGCAACTCTTAAAATCAAATTGTACAGAGCATTTGAATATTAGTATTCTCTATTTTTCTACTGAATCCATTCCTGATTTTGCCAAATTATGCTTATATATTTATACTTTATATATTGTTATGGACAATTTCTACACACTACCTACCACGGTTCTAAAGATGGTAATGTTTTCAAGTCTTTGTGAAGCTGGCGTGCTGAAGATGCAAGCTCCTTTATCTGCAAGTTAATGATGAGTAAATAATAAAAAAATATTTGATGAGACCCTAAAAGCAGTACATGTATAACATTCCTTTTACCTTTTTCTCAGCTTAAGTGAAATTATTGTTTTTTCAACAGCATACTTTCTTTTACTTGAGACAAAGGCTGCTGAACAAACTTAGTGAAAAACAAAATAAAACCTAAATACATGTATATCTGCACTTTTTGTGTGGCAAGCAAACCATAATAAATTATTGAAAACCTAGAAGTGTGAAGAAATCTTATCATATTAATGCTGTGAAAAATTTTCTATATTTGCCACTCTGATTAAAGAAGTGCTTTTTTCCTTCTTTACAATATTTGTTCCACAGACCTTGTGCCTGGCCAAGTAATGTTACTGTGTCAATGAAAAATCGTAACCTACTAGAGGAGAACCCATGCTTTCTGTTGGAGATTTTAAAAAATATATAACGGCCCTGTGACTTCAAGTGTGTGGCAAGCATGTGCACCTCGATGCTGATGTTTTGGTTGATTAAACTAAATGTCACTCAAAGAAAAATGTGTTTTGAATGCGTCATACTATCGAACACACAATGCGAATCAAGCAGCCTCCCAAATTAATTATTCAATTATTACCGCATTTGTCAAATAATGTCAAAGACAATAAGCTTTTTTCGGGTTCATGTAGATAAAAACACAGATTCATACGCAACAATATTGTGGTTAAATTTCAAATGGATTCATTCAGCAGTTTTTCAGCAGTTTTTGAGTCCATAAGCCTACTGTAGGTTTTCTTGCAATTTTATAATATAGATTCATGTTGCTTCTTTGAGAAAAATAAAAAGAAAATCCAGCAGAATCTTCTGCAGTAAGTATTAAGAATTGATTGTTTCTAAGTCCAGTGTTGCCATATCTTGCTACAAGACTCTGAAGGCAACATGCATTAAGATTTTCTAGAAATCCGACCAATTAATCTTGGCAGACAGCTCACTTCAGATCCCAGACTTCTAGTAAAAAAAATAATGATGTCAAGACAGTATTAGCCATTCGTGTGAGACAGCATACTTGTTCAATCTGCTCTATTAAAAAAAAAAAAATGCTCAGAGTTAATTTCCATTGAAACACGACTTAAAGCCAAACTTTCTTTCTCTCTTTTCTTGAGTCTATCAGATTCATCTTGAAGTAGAATAGAAGAAAGACCTTTAAACATATCAGAATGTTTCAGCCTTTCCCAGGACATAATTAATTACTTGTTTGCCAGCAGTGGGTCTTAACAGCACATCAACATGATTATGGCACCCCTGCTGGGGTCCAGGGTTTATAAGTAGGTTCTCTGCTCCCACCTGCAGGCAGTGTAAGCCCGCCATCGGTGGCACCTCTCCCATGGAGTGCCATCCTCAACATTCCAGGGGAGATATCTCTTCTCTCCTTCCTTGCTCCTGTCTTCTGTCCCGCTCTCTTGTCTCTCTTCTTCTTGACATGTAAACATATCTTCACGTGTTTGGCACAATATAGCTGTGATTGTGCTGATGTGTCGTTAAACCCCAACACAAACAAACAAACAAACAAACACGATTATTATGGATGAATTGCACCTAGCATTGTTGCATATATTTATGAGTAAAAAGGTATATCAAACAGTGTGTATAACTTGAACAATCTACAACTGTAAAGGGAGGCTATCAAAAAAAGGAATATGCACAAACATGTGGTCTGCCTTGTGATCTGCCGTATCCTCAAAATTTGTAACACAAAGGACTTCTTGTTTTGCACTTATGTATAACTGTCAAATAAACACATAATCCTAGAGTTCAAGAACCAAATATGTATTAGAATTTCAGCACATAGATATAGATAACATAAATATACAAGCACTAACTCACCTTCATTTTTAACACGGCCACTGGATGAAAAAAGGATGTGTAGTTTTGAATACAAGTTACTACAGCTCTTGAGGGTGTCTGAAACAGAGAACAACAGATGAAGCTTTCCATTGCTGAGTCATTTGCTCATCACTGGTAACAATAAAATTGATGTTTAGTTAATGACATAAATGTTGCTTGAATATAGATCATCCATTCACCCCTCCATTCATCCACACATCGATCTATTCATCTGTCCATCCAAACATCCATCCATCCATCCATTCACTCATCCATCTATCCATCCATCCATCATCCTTTAGTCTATTCCTCCATCCATTAATCCATCTTGCTCTTTTGTCCATCTGTCCATCCTCCATCCATCCATTTATCCAGATAACCTCCATTAGGAGGTTGAAAGATGGATATATAGAATGAAAATCCACCCATCCACTGACTTCTTTTCCGATTTATTATCTTCTCATCTTTCTTGTAGCCACATTTTCCATTCCTGACCATAGATTTACATCCCGTCTCACCAGTTCATTAAGCCTGTGCCTTTGCAGTGGCCTACAATGCTACTTAAAGTTTTCTTAATCATTGAAGATCGGTGCCATTTCCTCGAATGATCACATTTTTTTAAAAAACTCACAGTTATTCTCCCCTTATTTCAGGAATTGTCCTTTCTCTGTTTTTTGTTGTTTTTTTTTATGTATGTATGTCCAAATATCTGAACAGGCCATGCTTTTTTTTTTTTTTTCATACATATATATATCTTATAAAATGGGTGAAATAAACTGGATGTAAAAATGTCCATG
Source organism: Peronia verruculata (assembly GCA_038406235.1). Taxonomy (NCBI): domain Eukaryota; kingdom Metazoa; phylum Mollusca; class Gastropoda; order Systellommatophora; family Onchidiidae; genus Peronia; species Peronia verruculata. The sequence continues at coordinate 15,304 of JBCAUA010144966.1, forward strand.
TATAGAATTAGTTCTGTAAGAGGGTAGGAGATAAGAATACTTTAGTGTAGTTAAAAAAAATTATTCAGGTGTGACTCTTTTGTACTACTGGTAGAGAACTCACAGTCTAAGTGGACAATTTTTTAAATACGGGTCAAACAGATGCTGCCCTGCTGCTCAAACTGTATGGTTAGTATGTGCACCTTGATGGTAGTATTTCTGATGAATAAACCTGAGACATAACATTATGTCTATGGATTAAGCTGAAAGATACTCAAAGAGAACATGGTTGTTGTTTTCATTACTCTGCAAGCAGGAAGCAACAGAACAGTAATAAAATGCCTCATTCTACCCCTCATACAGTCCGGATCAAACAACCTTGTGAATTTACTTTTCACCTATTATTGCTTTCTTATAATAATGTCCAACACAAAAAACATTTTTCAGCTTTATGCAAGTTGAAACACAAATCTTTATGCAATAATTTTGTGTGCCAACTTTCAGATAGATACATTAAGCAATTTTTTAGTTTTTAAGTCTTTTGTGGGTAATGTTGTAGATCTGTAGTCTAGATGAGAAATCTGCATTGAAAGCTAACTCCTGAGACACTTATTATATGGTCAGTAAAATGTGTTTTTTTCAACGAAACCTTCTTTGTCATCCAGCTTATGTATTTCACTTGGTATTTAAATTTCAAACAGATAGGTTGTGTCATCCGTTTCCTTTCTTACCTCAGCACAGTCATTGCCCACCTTGCCAACAATTCCCTCAGCTAGGTAGCTCATGATCAATAACACAACATCCGCTAATGACTGTGGTACGTTGTCAAAGTCGGCTTCACCATGCCCTAATTTGTCACGAGCCCGAGGCCCATTTGGGTAGACTAGCATATCATGGAGAAGATCCTAGAGACAAAAATTCATTATTCAGCAATTATCATCAGCAAATGACAGAAACTACCAAAACTTTTTTTTTAAATAGACAAGGAAGTCTAGTCGGCTCTATTCTATTCCATTCTATTCTTTTCTGTTCCACAGTAATTTTCTGTTCCATTCTGTTTTATTCTCTTCAATTTTGTTTTATTCTTATCTGTTCTATTATTTTCAGTTCTACTCTTTCCTGTTTTATCTTATTCTCTTTTGTTTTCTATTCCATTCTTTTTCAATCTGTTCTATTCTATTTCATTCTATTCTATTATATTCCATTCTAGTGTTCTAGTGTTTATTCTATTTCTCTTCAGCAAATGCCCATATTGTACAAGAGAAGGAGATTTCTTTAATTTTAAAGAATAATAAATAAATAAATTTATTTTATGTTTTCATGATCTTTTTTTTTTCATAATTTTCAATTTAACATGTTTCAAATAATGTGATTTTTTTTTTTCCTTTTTTAAAAAAAAGCTTGTCTTATATCACTTGTAATTTGCGAAGAAAAGTAACTTAGTTGTTTCAACAAAAAGGCTTACTGCAGTTTTCTCAAAACAATGACATTGACACTCTAACTTTCAAGGATCCAATCACGATCATAACATAATAGTATAGAGTGGTTTTTGTTGATGCTTTACTTACTAGACATGGCTCTTTCAAGAGACCAACAACTGCATTAGAGCTACCATCTGGTAAGGAGCTGTCAAGTATCTGATTAAGAAAATGAGAAACAATTCTAAAAACAATGAGACTTAAATCTCCAAACTTCAAAAATGTTCTATGGTTTTAATCAGTGACAAAATTATAAATAACAAAAAAAAAAAAAAAAGTGCATCTGTTTATATAAATTGATATCTATGATATTTTTATTTTTAATACAATAAGAATTTGAGAAACATCTTAGAAGAGTGTATTTTTAAGTTATAAATGACTGATGTGATATAATATCATCACAGTCATTCAATAATTACCTAAAACAGTTTTTGACGTCTTGTGTTATAATGGTGGTCATATCCTTCACTACACAAGTAAGCTACTTTAAACATTCCATATGTTGAGTAATTAACTTAATGCCACTTTTTTAAGGCAACAACCAACTTCTGTTTAAGTACAGTTTCGATTTTGCACAAAACATATTTTGTCTATTTTCTCAAACCAGCCAAAAGTCACTTGGGCCTATGCAGAATGACAGTGATGTTATCAAAAATAATGAGTGCAGGAAGAAAATATTTAACAATTACAGGACCAGTAATACTGGACGAGGGGTTTACTGATTAAGTAAAAATGGATCAGTCTGGCAATTCTGAAACAGTCATTTTCTTCACACATTGTGCAATGAATGTAGAGACATGACTGATGTACATAGAGCAGCACAGGTATTCAACTTAACATTCACAGAAATGACACTAATCAGAAAGAATATTTATAATAACAAATGACCTTAGAATTATATTTTGTCAACGTTTTGTATTTTTGCATGAAAAGACTACCAGCTCTGAGTTGTCTTTTTCAATTACGTCAAGAAAACTATTATAATTTTCAGACTTAAGAAAAAAAAAAAGGAAAGAAAGAAAAAAGGAAAGAAAGTTTTCACATTTAAAAAAAAAAAAAAAAGGAAAAATACTCGGCACTGATTGAAAACAACCATGACACTGCATAAAAAAAAAAACAAACTGATGGAAATAAAACAAGATTGTTTGCTAACTCTACATGTGTCAAGGGACTGATCTGGCCAAAGATTCATTCATTATACTTTGCACCTGATTTATTTTTCTCAGAGTAGAGGCTGTGGATAGAAAGACACCATACTACTTATCGATCATTAAGGGCTGGACAGGCACCATGCTGCCTATGAATAACTTTATCTTAACCCTACCCTAACCTCAGCTCTAATCCAAGCCCTGGCGTGATATTTCTTAAATATTATGATGCATCCTGCCTATGGATCTCCACTATAGTGCCTATGCACCCAGTTCCTTATGTATTCTTTGTAGACCCATCAGCAGTAGGTCAAAACAATGCAGCGACACCCTCAAACCCTGTGTTGGAAGACCTTTTAACACGTTTTTTTTTTCTTTTTTCCAAAAGTAAAGACAGGAGTGTTTAAGACAGGATTTTTATCATTATTTTAAACCGGACTTTTTTTTTTTTTTTTAGACAAAGAACAGTCAGGATAACCTCCATATAAATCCACTTCTTTCCTAGTGGGAAAACACTGGCTTCAAATGAAAACTTTCCTATCCTGACTGTGGACTAAATATTGTTGTAGAAATCTTTGTACTCCATATAACATCTACTGACAACACCTTTAGAATTAAACACAATAAAGTATAGAGACTGTAAAATTTAGATTTTTTTTTTTTCTTTTCATGTATTTACCTCTTCAAATGTCGTATACAGTGTTGTGGCCTGCAGAAAAAAAAAAAAGTATATGAAACATTGAGATGAGTTTTCAACTTGGTCCAAGTGAAAAAAAATGTCTAATATAACACATATACGCATAGTTAAAACAGATATCCAATACTTCAAAATATTACCATATCCGATCGTATTGTATCTTACCTTATCTTAACTCTAGACAGGTCTAGACAGAAGTTTTTTTGTGCACAACTCACACTAACCTCGGCTGTGACAAGTCTGTCTGGACAACGATTGGCCACAACAAACAGTCGCCGCAGAGCATGTTCTAGCAAAGGAAACAACAACACCACACACCATCCATACCTGAAGAGTAAGAATTTTGGAACTTTAAATGACATGACCAAAAAAAAAAGACATCAAACCAAATTTATTGTAAAATTTTTGGCCTAGAGAGAAAGGGCATCCCTTTACTTAGTTTGAAAAAAAAAATGACAGCGAAGAGGATAGAAAAGATGTGATGTAAGTTAAGCCCAGGTTTCAAGGACAAAAAAAAAAAAAAAAAGAAGAAAAGGAGATAAATTCTGCCTAACTATATTGGCTGAATTTTTGAAAAAAACAAACAAACAATGAAGATGGAAGATGTATAGATGCAGAGTTTGATATAAGTTAAGTCTAAGTTTATAAAGAAAAGGGACAGAAAATGAGAAACATTCTATTAAACTACATTAGCTAACCTTCCTAAAAACTAAGAGATCTCAACAAGAATATGGAAGGTATGCAGATGCAGAGCTCAATGTGACTTAAGTCTAAATTTAAAAAAAAAAAAAGAATACAACAGAGGAAGAAAAATAAAAATTCTGTTGAACTATTGTTATTCTCTTCATTCTCTCTAGCCTCAGAGAAACACAGATATAATTCTTTTGATAATTGATTTATCTTCTATCACAGGGAAAGAATTTGCCGACCAAAACTCCAACCAACAAAGCAATCTGGATTCATCGCAACAGAATAACATTCATTACTATGAATTTAATTTGCAGAATCAAGCAACTGATTTTTTACCCAAAACACCTTTATCAGATATAAAGGAGACGAAGGCAGAGGAATTACTATTGAGATATGAGCTAGGCATCAAGAGAGACTAGATAACTCTGAAGGAATAGCATTGTAAATTTACGAGAATAAATGGTAATCATTGCAAACCATATTTATGATCCTAACTTCCAACTGGAAATTCTACCTGCTATTGGTCACTTGGCTAATAGTTCTAAGAGAGGCTGCACAACTTGTGTGGTGTATCCTGTGATTACAGTTGTTGTTTATGTTTGTGTTTATTATGGCACTTACCTCTGGCTGGCATAAAAACCAAAGGCTGACTTGAAAAGGTTGATATTGCCGTGATCCACCAGCCAGCTTTGCTGGACACAGTTCTCTAATGACAGTATATCAAAATGCTCTATTCCTGTGGTAGACAGATTATCAACATGATCATTATCAGATCTCAATATTCTGTCTTCAAGACCTTAATCTACTACTGTCTGCTGAAACATTTTACTTCCTTAAAGATATACGAAATGCGACATGATGAAATCAGTCTCTTGTCAAATTTTGAGCATATACTAGATTTATATTAGTATCACTGTCAAGAATATTCATTTTCCTTTCTATGTGTGAAAAAAAAATTTTGTTCTACCTGAAGTAGAAGTCAAGATATTGGCAATCAGTGACCATGGGAGTGACCTGTTGCTGCAGCTGAATTTAGTGAGAAAATGGCCGATCACTCTTGTTAATCCTTCTTTATCCTTATTGGGCCATGCCACTAAATTACAATTTTTGAGCTTTTACTCAGTCTATTTCAACAAATTTAACTCTGAAATACATCTTTACATTGATATAGAAGGATTCTGTGAGGAAAAAAAATTAATGTTAAAAATTCATTCACTTTTGAAAAACACATGATTTCTCCGGTCGTCTCAGTTTGACGAGTGCTTGATTTCATCGTGTCGCGTCTCATATATAGTTCAGAATCACATGAAAGCATGAATAACCATGCAAAGAAATCCTGACGACTTTGACATGGAGAACATTTCTATGGTATGGCCATGTTTCAAGATCCACTAGCCTGGCCTGAACTAAATCTACTTTATTTTGTCAAATACTTTAGCTCATTATCAATGGAAAGGTACTCTCGAGTTTTATCTGAACAGTAGTCCACACTATGATAATATCATTCCTAAGGAAACAAAAGCCGTGTATTACAGGACACAGCAGAGGAAATGGGAAGAGGAGGATATACGAGAAAAAGTGGGCAGATAAAATAAAAAAAAAGTGGATGGGAGCCAGGTTTGAACAACCTAAATCTACATCAGAAACCGGCAGAGATGGAGAGGGTTGATGTTCTCAGCAATGCCCTGGTGACTGATAGGCGAACGGACCTGGAAACTGTAAGTAAAATGTGGCAAGTTCCTGTCTCCCTGTCACACATGGATCAGTGACAAAACTGATTAACTAGGCAGAAATAACAACATAGAGATCATCAATTCTTTTGTCCAGTATAACTAGTTTCTTATCATAAAAATCCCAACTCCTCTCAAAGAGGGAAGAGGAATAGGCATGACAAACTTGGACTATCTAATCTTTAATCTCAGCCAATAACCATGCTAAAATACACACACAAAAATTTTGTCAAGGTTATACAATAGCTACCTCCCTCATTTTGTAGTCAAATTCAGTTCAGGCCATGGTTTAATACCTTAACTCTTGTACAACATTGCTTCTAATACATTACTTCCAATGTTGAATTTCAATAAAAGCTTGCACCATTTGAAATTAAAACATGCTTGTGATATTATATGTCTTGCGCCCAGGACAAATGAGTCGCAAGTCGCGCCAGGTGAGTTCGAGTCACTGCTGTTTTTTCCCGTTTTTCACTATTTTCCAACTATGATACCAAAATATTTCTTTTTGTTTCAGATTAAAAAAAGGTTAAATTGACGTTCTGAGAAAAAACAAATTTAGTATCTTAGTTGGGAAGTAGTTAAAAATGACCAAAAACAGCTGTTTATCTTCGTTGCCCGGGGCGACTTCCGACTCATTTGCCCTGGTCGCAAGTCATATGGTTTTCTTATTTTTCTCAAAATAGTCAAAAATAAATTAAGCAAACATGTCACGACATGATGAAATCAGACGCTCGTCAAACTCAGGCGGACGGGAGAAATCACATGCTTTTCAACTTTGAATGAATTTTAATGTAATTTTTTTTTCTTCACAGAAACCTTCTACATCAGTCGAGAAATGCATTCTAGAGTAAAATTTTCTGAAACAGGTGAGTAAACGCCACAAAATTGTAATTTAGTGGCATGGTCTAAGAAGGATTTAGAATGATTAACAAAAGCGATCTGTCATTTTCTCACTAACTTTGGCTGCAGCAAAAAGTTACCCCCACTCTCTTTAATTGTTAATATCAATACTTAATGTACAACAAAAAGTTTATCACTCACAGAAAGAGAAGTGAATAGTCTTCACAGTGATACCAATAACTCCATATGCTCAAAATTTGATAAGAGCCTGAATTCATCAGGTCACGTCCAATATCTTTAAAAGCACAGTCAAGTAATACAGAGCAATTCAGTACTTTGGGATAACTTTGAGACATTTGTACATATTATATATATCACTCTCTCCACAATTTATGTAAATTTCTTTCCTTCAGTCCATAGAGAAAAGCTGCTCAGAAATAATGCTCACCTAGATGTTTTGCAATGTCAGTCACCTTTGACAAAGGGACATAATCCCCATCCAAGATGTTGTCAGGATAAATGCTCTTGTCTTGTAATAACTTTCCCAAACTTGCAATGAAGATGAGCAGAAAAAAGATGTACCTGTGGATGATGGTAAATTAATCTAGTAAAACTGAGACTAACACTAATAAAAAGGTGCAAGACTAACTCTTAACATAACTAGCTAAAAAAAAAACATGAAATCAACAGGAAAAATCATTACGCTATATTATTAACCATAGCCAGCACTTTATTTTCATGCCCACTGCAGTAAGTCATCATCTAGTAGGAATTCAAATCTTTAGAAAATATAAATAAGGTGCAACACGATGAAATCAGGCTCTCGTCAAATTTTGAGCATATAGAGTTATTAGTTCCATTATGAATCTTATTCATTTCCCTTTCAGTGAGTGACCAAAAAAAATGTTCCACCTTATGAAGAAGTCGGGCTATTGACAATCAAAGACAATGAGGGTAACCTGTTGCTGCAGCTCAATTTAGTGAGAAAATGGCTGATCACTTTTGTAAGTCATTATTAATCTTTGTTAGCCCATGCTGCTAAATTACGATTTAGGGCCTTTACTCAATCTATTTTAACAAATTTTACACTGAAATGCATACTTAGATTGATATAGAAGGGTTTTGTGAAAAGAAAAATTGCCTTAAAAATTCGTTCACTGTTGAAAAACCCATGATTTCTCCGGTTGCCTCAGTTTGACGAGCGCCGGATTTCATCGTGTCGGGTCTCATATACAGCACATTTTGTATTTACATAGCATCAGGAAAGTACAACCCATTAATAGCATTGTTCTTAGTTATGAGGCATTCTTTAATAGACTGATTTACATGTATATTTGTGCTACTGTCCATGTGCAGACCAAAACCGGGCAAACCTGTTTTATCACTGAATACCTAAAAAATAGCCCCTTCTCTAAATCCTATGTTAATTTCAAACTATTTTGACTCAAAGAGATGCATGTTTGAAGCAGTGGTGGCTATGAGAGTGGTAGGAAAAGTCCTCGGGTGGAGCGAGACATGTGATGATCTTCAGAGGAAGAGTGGGTTCTTTCATCAGATGTTTCAGCCTTTAACTACCTAACATCCTCTAGAACCCCAGCCACACGGGAGTCATGACTCCCAATGTCCGTCACCCACCTTAGCCGTTTGGTTTACAGTCCAGTGCTCTAACTGCTATGATATTTGTGCCACTGTTTTTATGGCATAACTTATTCTACTTAAATCTAGAAGAGTGAGCAAGAAACAGAAAGCACTGTTCGCATATGGGTGAAGCTGTGGCTATGCATGGACAATGAAGAAAAAAGTAAGTGCCATATGCAAGAGGGCAATTTCATGAGGAACTGCTCATAATAACAAGTATTCTTTCTAATATGTCATGTACCAGACAAACGTATAACTACATATTGATTTTTATCACTGAATTGTGACAAAAAAAAAACTGTTGAAACAATTTTTGGCTACACCTTAAAGCAACTCAATTGCTCTATATCTGGACAGCAGATGGCCAACAGAAGGAATGGTATATATTATCATATTTTTCAAACAGCCTATAGCATAGCAGATCTAATGTATCTATGTTCTAACTGAATGTCTGGTGATTTACTGTGTGAACAGCAAGTCTGTATGAGTTTTTCAGATGAAAACTAGAGCACCATTCAACTAATAATGAGTTTAACAAAGCAAAACAAATTCAGTTCAGGTTAACGGATATAGAAGTATACACAAATGTTCAGCATTTTCATCTCAAGTTTTCCCTGTGGCGGCCTAGGGTTTATAGGTTGATTCTTTGTAATCCTATGCAAGTGGTGAAAGCCCATCGGTGGAATATCTCCCATGAAATGCCATTCTCCATATTCCAGGGGTGACCTTTTATCTCTCACCTTGCTCCTGTCTTCTGTCCCTCTTTCTTTCCTCTTGTTCATGACATGTAAATGTATTTTACCATGTTTGGCACAATATGGCCAATGATATGCTGATATACCGTTAAACCTAGGCACAAACAAACATCTTAACTCTAGAACTGCGACCCAGCCTAAGGGCTGCAACGCCCTACTGTGCGCCTTGCCGGGCTTGTCAATCTAGATCTCGGCGCTAGTACTTAACCTCAGGGTGCTTCTTCTGACTATGGAGACTCCGCCTTGGCTTTGGAGTGACACGATGCAGGCCCAGATTGACCACCTTGATGACCACTGTCTTTCTCTAATCCCCCCCTAACTCCACTCTTTTTTCACATATAATAATATTTCTAATGAGCCAATTGTAGGGGAAGGGATTGTATTTACAAAGACATGTCAATTCCATATGGCTGCCAATTTTATCACCCCTCGTCCCACAGACCATTCCCACTACAGATTTGCTCATAACCTGATGTAACTGCTTGGACAAAACCATTTCACATAGGGGTGTATTTATGTTTACATTATAGAATCACAGTGTAAACTGCAAGCTATCATCCCTGTGACCACGTGGACTTAGATTTTTCTTATTAGATCAGACCGGCTGATGTTGATGGGCAGCAGTGATTACAAAGAAATCTATACAAGTGATCTAATGATTGCACAGAGTGAGAGCACAAGCAAGCTATCTGATATATAAACTAATAGACACATAGGCTACTTTAGCTTTCATTCATAGCATTTATAGACCACTTGTACTCTGAACAGCTTGATCGATCACAGGTCAATGCGAAACTTGTTGAATGTGTCAAGTGGTCAGGGGAGTCTGCGTTATTACTCAATATGGTATAGACAGAGAGACTGCATGTATTTGAAATTCTCCTGCATTATCATATATTCTTTTGATTGTAGTTTCGGACCACTTGAGAGGTCTTGCGTGGGCCATGTGGCCTTTGATTTCTGTTCTTCTCTTCTGTTCAAGAGGATTTCATCTCTGGGTATGGAATTTCTCACTGTTCTATTAGAGAATAGGTAAAGTTTCCTTTACCTTGCGAAGGAGTATCTATTGAGCTGCGCATACTTATTATAGAGATAATTTGACAAAACTGGGGCCGATAAACCCCAGGTTTAAGTGACATGGTGAGAAATATCACAGCACAACGAGGAGCCCCCACGAATAAACACGGGCACCGGATGCGGGGATTCGCTGCACCTGTTGTATAAATACGTAGTTCACAGTTCTTGGGTTAAGGCAGTCATTCCCAAGCATGTTTTCCGCTTGGCTCAGAATTTTACCTCAGAAGTTTAACAGATATATTTCTAGTCGTGTAGTAAAGGATGTGAGTAAGGGGACTCAATAGTTTTGTTTTTTTTTTAAATCACTTTTTTATAATGTGATTACAAGTTAAGAAATTATCATTCACATGAGAAAACACTCTAGAAAATGCATGGGTGCCATGGAAATGGTGGCCATCTTGAAGTTAATGTCAAAATTAGAATGCAATTTTATTTTCTCAACCACTTCGAAAGTAGATGATGAAATTTTATTTTTTTTCTGCATACTACTCAGAAGACATAAAATGAAATAACTGGCTAACCCAAAAGTTGACTGAGCAGTAAAATATTTCAGTGCTTTTCAAAGTGGATTAATACAGTGGACCTTGGATCGAACGAAATCGTTGGGACTGACTAGTTATCCTCGTTGGATCCGAGGTGTCGTTGAATGCGAGGGAAGCATGTGTGTCGCTAATGTGCTGGATACAGTAGACCTTAGACTCAACGAACTAGTTCGTTCATATTTAAAATTTGTTTGTTGGATCCACGCTATAATCTTCTCACTCGCGCTGTGTTTAATTCTACACAGATCAATCCCCCGTCTATCCACAACTCACAACCTTCCCTCTGCCCCCCCCTCAATCTTGTCCAATTCCGATAGCCCATATGGTGCAAGCATAACCTAGCCACATGGACACGCTTACAAAGTACACAAAGCTTCATGGAAAAATCGTTGCTTGCCCAACAAGCCTTTAAGTTACATGAGATCTGTGCTTTCCGTCAGAGGTGGGGAGGGGCAAGGGTGGACAGAGATGCTCGACTGTGTGCTTAAGTACCACAACCAGACGCATGGCTTGTCTATACAGCCACTCTTTACCCTTCCCACCCACTATCCACTTTCCGGCGGCTTTGTCTCTTTGATCCCGTGACATGTTCTTCCACATGTCAGCTGTTTGCTGGCTTCCACCTCTTCCTCCTCCCCTCTCTCTCTGTTCATCATTTCTCTCTGTGTGTCCACATTTTGCCCTACCCCTATTATATGGCATAATATAACCTACGGTACACTTCTTTATTTCTTGTCAGCAGACAGCAGACTTTTTGAATTTCGAAATTCAACTAGATTTCTAAGTAGACATGTAGTTTATCATGAGCTTGCCTACACTTGTGGTTTGTTGGAACCGAGGGTGGGTCTGAGATCAGGTCGTTCGGTAAAAGACATTTTTAATGAAGTCAAAAAAAAAGACGACGACTTGTCTCTGTTCATTGAATGCAAGGTGTTCTTTGAGTCGGAGTTCGTTGGATTCGAGGTCTGCTGTACAATGTTGTTTTCGTGACGTATCTGCACTGTACTCTTCTTTCTCAATTTCCTCAATTATTTAAGCATTGCTTCAAATGCTAGACATTTTCACTTGCTTGACTGAGGAGACTGCATGATGAAAAGGCGAGATGTGGGAGAAAAAAAACAAAACGAACGACTGATGACTTGAAGCAGTGATGAACAAAAGGCAAAAGAATCACACACGCAATTAACTTAGTGTGTAGTTATTGATGACGAAAGGCCTACTGGACTGAGCAGCTATTGTGTGTGTGTGGGGCAGTGTACCCACCCACCAGGGTAATAAACTAGGCCTACAATGAACAGACCTCACCACTGTGCCTGCGAGCGATGAGCATGTGCACCCCAGGAACCGCCTCGCAAACTTGCGGGCCCCTGTTGTGATGCAACCCAAAATAAAGAAAGGGGGGGGGAAGAAAAGTGATTCAACCAGCCATGGTCGTGCTCGTTAGAGCCGAGGCTGACTTTTTAGGTGCTCATTGGATCTGTTTTATTTTACTAACAGTTTATAAGAAATAAAACAGAGATTTAAAACTACCTCGTTGGATCCGAGCTCGTTGAATTCGAGGTTTACTGTAATATGAAAGTTTTGAGGATGGCCATAATTTTAAAAAAAGTCATTAAAAAGAAAAACATCCTTGATATACCAGATTAGAAAAGTCGCCAGCTGTTTGTAAATATGACTGGAGATGAAGTGGAACACACTCCCAACACGTTTGTAGTATTAAAAGTAAAAGAGTGTTCAACTAAAAACTGTGGATTTTGGCTTTCGTTGCTGACCTTGCCCTTAAATTTGCCTAAGTGTCTTGAAATCACTGGTCTATGGAGACAGACACAGTTGTGCTGTTACTGTGTTATGTCCATGTTGTGAAAATTACCACTGCTTTTCATTTTATTTATAGTACATCTATGGGTTGTTGTTGTTGTTTTTTTTTCAATTTTCTGCAGATCAAGAAGGTACATCAAGCATGAATTTAGATCACCTAGAACCAGATCATGCAGGACTATGGTCAGTTTGTTTTCCAGTTGGCAGGTGTCCAACATCTAACCCACAGGTAGGATATATAGCAGAATGTCTCCATTCCTGTAAGAGAAAGCATGTTTGCTGGCGCTGAGGATTATTACTTTATAATTATGGTTGGCTTGCATTATTTTTTATTCAAGTCAGTGTAACTGCATTAATAGTAAAGAGGAAGTGAGTATCGATTGGAGTAAAATTTGGATATGTTGAAACATGGTTAGATCTGGAATCCCAGATGTTACCTTTCAGGCACCTTCTCTCTGTTACATGTATGTGTAATGTACAAGTTCCATAAAACTGGTTTTTGTTATGCTGATTCTTGTTGAAGATTTATAGCTGCTAGGCATCACGTGATGGATTTAGATATTGAGTTTGAACATGTTTTTGACATCTTTTTCCCCCTTTCCTCTAAATGTTTTTGTCAAATGTGCTACTTTTGCACCAGCATGCCATGCAGTTCGCTCATAATTTTGACAGTCTTATTTGCAGTAAAAATATACACTCTAAAACGGTTATTGTGAAAGCCCTTGAAACAAAATTTGCTTTGTTAAAAAATGATCTTTTAGAATGGTCAATTTGCTCGTAATTTGTCATTCTTAATATGAAATAAAACTATGGGCTGATATGAAATCTACCTTTATTACAAAAGATTTTCACTTCCCTGATCACACTTTTCTTTCATATTAAGACATAGACCAAGCTCAGGTATCAAATCAATTTTTATAGACAAGGAAATCATTTGTGAATACGTTAAGGGGGGGGGGGGGGGATGTCCTGAAAATGGGGTTCTATGATAAAAATATCAAAATCGGGTTTTTGCTGTTTTTGGACACTTAGACCTCTTCTGACATTACAAAAATATTGGTTGGGGACAGAAACATCTTTATGCTCCAACACAGCACCAACGCGGCATCACGAAAGGACTGTATAGGAACATTATGAAAATTCAATTGTGATTTTCTCCAAATGTATGTTTTCTTCACCTTTTTCCCTAGGGCATTTTTATTTCTGAACCGACTTCAAATTTTTAATATACATTCTTCATATATTGTGTTCCAATAAATTGCATTCCTTTTTCTAAATTTTGTTCATATTTTTTAAGGAAAATTGGATATATAGCTGAAAATTGAGAAAAATACAGAACTGTCACACCATTATTTCAAAAATTCCATGATTTAACCGAAAAAAAAAAATCCATTTCAGTTTTTACATACAGCTTTTCTATTACTGTGCCAAATTTGAAATGATTGTATTAAATACTCTAAGAGCCTTAGGCTTTTGAAAGTAGCTATTTTTCAAGGAGCAAAATCCAAGATGGCGATGTTTTCATGGCAACCAGATTATATTTTTTCCCACACTTTTCCTTTAATTTGATCATTCTGAATCCAAATTTGAAGCTTCAAGAGCCTTAGTTTCAACCATTTTTTAAAACGAAATTCCCTATTGACCGTTTTAGAGTGTATGAAATCGATGTGCAAAAACTATAGGATTTAAATAGTTTGGTGAATGGGTTGGTGTACCAGTCTCTTCTTGTGATCAGGACCAAAAAAAAAAAAAAAATTTAACGAAGGTACAATTGTCAGGGTGAGTGGAGACCATTGCTACAACCATTTGAGACCAAACTAGTCGCCTTGTGTAACTGTAATACTTCATTTTTAATTTTTCCCATAGGAATTGGAGACAATATTCAGTCAAGCTGGCGATGTGAAAAGATCAATGTACACAAAAAAGTAAGCCGCAGTTTATGTCTCTTATTTTTTATTGTTGTCAGGAATGTCAAATTTCCTACTTTAGTAAGGAAATAGACTTTTTGGCTGTCAGTTATTTCTCTGTTGGCCCTAAATTTGGTACCATTCACCATTAAGATACTGTTGCCACGGAGTATGGCAGGAATTTTTCGTTATTTTTTCATGTACATAAATACACATCCCAGTGTTGTTTTAAATTCATGTGACGGAAAGGAGGATTGGATTGGAAAATGAAAAGAAAGGTGTTTTGAATTCAGTGTTTGCATTGCTGTAAGGATCATTTTACTTCCAATGTGATTAAGCTCTTTGTGGTGGATTAAAGCATTTACTGCAGTTTTGGAATAGAACTGACTGTTCGTTTAATTGTACATCATAGAAATAATAGGACATCTATTTATTCTGATCAAAAGGCATGGGGAGAACACAAACTTATTTTTTCATGATCTGGCGCAATTGAACTGATCAAAATTGTCCAATCCAAAAAGATGTAATTTGAACAAAATCTATCTGAGAAATTTATGTTTCAAAAAACTGTCTCATTTCAGGTGGGTTTTTGTCCGTTATGGAACTAAAGAAGAAGTAATTAAGGCACAGAAAATGTTTGAACCTGAATATGGTGTGAGATTTGCCACCACTTCCAAAAAGGAGAAAGAAAAGGTTCAATATGAGCCTGAGTACAAAACTTCCAGTGTAGAGAATGGAGTAGTTGCAAATAGTCAAGTAGAAGGCTGGGGTAACACAGGGGGTGATAGAGGCCAGGACAGAAAAGGCAAGGGCAAGACAATGAGCAGTGGATTTTCACAGGAACACAAGCAGAAACTGGACATTCAAACCTCAAACTACAAGACAACGATGGAAAATCCTTCTGTTATGAGCCTGCCAAATGGATCCATGCCCCATACTTATGCTAAGCAAAGGAAAAATGATAGACTCAGTGGATCCAGTTCTGAATCAGGTACAATGAGTTATGTGAGGCATTATATACAGAAAGATCAGTTTGTTGAAGTGGACAAATGTTATTTAATGTACCAATGATCTACAATTTGCATATCTGAATTGATGTGTTAAAAATGATGAAAACTCTTGTGATATAATGCTGCTGATATTATGCCATAGTTTTCTGAAGGCATGCACTTTTTAAAGAGGTAAATCCGTCTGAGTTATTCCCTTTTTAAAAAAGATCTCAATCTCTCTGAGTTATCTCTTCCCCATTTGTGTGAAATTGAGAGAATGAGGAGCTAGACTTTCGAGACATTAATAAGGCATTATAACTCATTATTAACTGTAGTCATTTTGATTGGGTATCATTCCCAGTCCGTAAATAAACTTTGACCTTATTTTATTCATGGTGTTTTTAAGAGCAATATATATTTTGTTGTCAGATCATCAGAGTATAAAAAAGACCAAATTGTTTGTGGCCAACATTGAAAATGAGGTGAGTATCACTTTGCATAAAATGATATGCTTGAAATGTAGGTAAAAATTTGCCCAGGAATTAGGTCTTATGAAAGATTGTGTTACTTAGAATAGGATTCCTAACGCCACAGAATTTACTCAACCATCTGGAAATGTATTTTCCGGTGACATACCTAGGGATCTCCTACATTTACTCTTGTGAGCTCTTGCAAACTCATTAAAATTTCAATTATCAGATGTTACTATCCCAAATCTCAGCTCGCCTCCTCAGCATTCAAGTGTAATAAATTTTTATCAATGTTGGGAATTGTGCCTCAGGATCCTGGACTCATAGAAGGAAGTGAAGATGCATATGTTTCGCTTTTGACCATTTGTTATCTCTAATGTTTTGCCTTGCCCATAGCTTGAGAAAAAATCTTTATCATATTGCACTGAAAATTATTTAGGTATTGTGTTTTGTAAGGATCTTAATGCAAATGATCAAGAGGAACGCATTTTCTAATGTTGGTGAGATTACTTTTCTGGGGTACAATGGACCCTTGGGTTATGAACAGCTGAATTTGAGAACAAATTTCATCTCGACTTAGGAACAGTGATTCAGGTTACAAAAATGCATACTACCTGCAGTGCAGTGGAACGTGTGCCCTGTTGCCCTTTGTCAAGTTACACATGTGTGTCAGTGTGGTCTATTATGTGCTTTCTTGATATGGGATGTGGACACAATGAAATTAGGTGCTCGTCAGTAATAGATTAATTAGGGGGCTGACAATACTGTTAAAAAAATTTGTACCAGAAACTACTTGGCGATTATAAAATTGCAAGAAAACCCACAATGGGCTTATCGACTCGAAAACTGCTGAAGGGATTCATATGAAATTTGGCACACAACATTGTTGCATATGGATCTGTGTTTCTATGCACATAAACCTGAAAAAAGCTTATTGTTTTTGATGTTATTCTACAAATGTGATAACAGTTGAATAACAAACTCGCGAGGCTGCTTGATTCGAATTGTACATTCGACAATCTAACGCGTTCAAAACACGTTTTCTTTGAGTGCTATTCAGTTTAATCAACCAAAATATCAGCATCGAGATGCGCATGCTTGCCATACACTTTAAGTCACAGGGCTATATAGATCTTTATTTTAAAGACTCTCCCACAGGGGTCATGGGTTCTCCTCTAGTTTGTTGTAAATTAACAGCATTTAAAAGAAAGAGGAAAAAGAAAAGAAATGAAGAGATGCATTACTCCTGTTTCGGCAAAATGTATTGAAATTGCAGAGGGACATCTATGTTGAAATTCAGCGTCTACAAAATTTATAGTGCAAAAACAGTTCCCTACAAATTGGAGAGGCGCTTTAGTGTCCAACTAGTACAAAAATGGTAAAGAATGCCCAGACCGTCAGCAAGTCAAAAACAGTAGATCTAGATCTAAGCTTATGTGTCACCTTCATACTGCTGACTGAAATCTTGACAAACTGAGCTCGATTTTAGCAGCCTCTTTTGTTTTATTTTGCCAGTCTCTTCATTTTTAGTCACATTTTTGGTTTTCAATCTAACATCTAGATCTAGATCTATCCAGTAGTGCTTGCAAAACAGTTAATCAGCTTTCACGTAATTTTGAGAAGGCAACTACATCTAACCTCTATCTGATGACACCTGTTTTATGACTACCTGTGGACTGATCGCCTGTTTTTTTTTTTGAAGAATCAGTTTATCGTCGAAAATGACTTCCTGAACCACACAATCCACCACACAATTTAAATTACTGCTCTTCTGCATCACAAAGTGTAGAGAAAATAAAACCACCTATGTGACAAGGGACCCTTCTTGTGATCTCTAGTGGATTGAGCGTGCACTTGTCATTGAACTAATTCGCATTTTTTTTTTCCCTCCATCAAAGGTTTCGTTCTATACACACCTTTCAACCTCCTGATGGATGTTATCTTGATTAAATCAAAGGGGAAAAAAGAAAAATTGCACAAAAAAAAAAATTTCCAATTCAACTGTATATTCTTTATTAAAAATACTCAAAACGTCATATACGTTTCCCAGAGGCTGAAATCTCAAATGGGTTGATTGTATTTACTCTCATTTCAATGTTGGCATTTAGTTTAGTTTACAAGCAGAATTCCGGAACAGACTAAGGTTGTAACCTGAGAGTCAACTGTATTTCTTCAACTTCAGTAGTGCCCTAATAAGGAGAAATGAGTGTGGGGAGATTTTTGAAAGGAGTTGACCAATAAGGAGGGTTTACGAAACAAAACCATAAAACTGATGATATGCAGACAAATTAACCAATACTGGCAATAGTTTCAGCTGTGTGGTCATCAGTTTTCTCCTTGCAGGATGATTTTAATCGTCTACTATCATAGCTTATTATTGACTGCATTTCCTTTTTATTTTTTCCTCACAAAATTTCATGTTCTGTTACGGATCAGCAAAGCTAAGAAGCTACATGTAGTCTTCTTTGTTTTCTCAACCTAGGAAGAATTCAAGGAGATGGTGAAGTCTTACAATCCTCTTCATGTGAAAGTGTTGAGTAAAGGCCCAAATAAATTGTAAGTTTGGAACATTTGAGTCATGAGTGAAGATCTCTGAAAAAAAAAAGCTGTTCTGTCTGCCATTCAAGAGATATACTGATCCATATTTGTGTGTGCGTAGTGTACCAAAGTGAAGTTTTAGCAAAGTGACATTTTAGAGTCATGAAAACTTGCCAGAAAAATAAAAGATGGCACATGTAATGCCTGTTATCATGATGTTCATTTAGAAACATTTGTCCGTGATTGTTCCAATAAGTGATAGTGACCAAAGAAACCTCAAATATCACCATTACTCCATATTTGAAAATCATTTACCGCTTTCAGATACATCAAACTACACATATTGAAAATAGTTAAGTATACCACTCTGAGATATTTACACCATAACTGTGCATGGGTTTTCTGAATCCTTTTTTGGCTGTTGTCTTTTATTCTGAAATGACAAATTTCTCTTATCAATAGGTTTGGATTTCTAACCATGGGCAGTGAATCAGAAGCAAGGCGAGTCATCAGTGAGCTGCACAATAAGCAACAGAGAAAGAAGGCCTTATTAGTTGATTTTGACAAATCTCCCCATGTAGAGGATGATAAAGATTCAGGTGTTTATTTTTTTAAATGTTCAATTCTTTTGTGCTAAATAGCAACCGTAGATTCTTTTAGAAAGGATGTTTTGTGTGGTTTAATGTTTAGTGCTTAATCACTTTTTTTTTTTCCCAGTAGCTTTTCAATAGCAGTCCTTGAAATATTCTATGGCTTACTTGTACAATTTCAGAGTATATGATTAACGGACTGGGGCAGAGCTTTATAGTATTGTTGTTGAACGTCACAGGTGAGGCATCATTTGTTGCCTTGAAGTTTGATGATAGGATGTTCTGACAAGCAAATTACTTATGCCATTATTAGTTTGTTCAGCTACACACCTGAACCAGAGATAATTCGAATGGACAAAAATCATTTTATTTTGAAAAATATTTTTTTATGAATGTCAGCATTTGTTTTCAAATTTTTTTGTTGTTATTATTTTATCAACTTTTTTTTTGGTGATCAGTTTGAATGACAGGAATAAAGAGAAATTATGACATTTTCATTGAAAATGCTATACTCAAAGAATGAAGTTGTATGACTTTTTTTTTATTACCATTTGACAGGGGATTGTAATTCAACTAAATCAAGGCCAAAAACGAGACCTCAGCAGAAAGTAAGTATGCTCTAGTATTTGGGGGAGATCCTGAAAATAAGGTTTTGGGACTAAATTATCAGAAATAGTTCTTCGTATTTTTTACACTTTTAGCTCTTCTCATACCAGAAAAACAATGGATAGGGCCAGAAACATGTGCTTTATGCCCCAAAACAGACCCTCTAACTTATAGAGGGATTATGAAAATTCAATTGCGATTTTCTCAGTATGTATGATTTCTTCACTTTTCTTCCCTGAGGCTTTTTTATTTCTCAGCCAATTGCCTTCATATCTAGAATATATATTTAAATTATACATCCTCCATAGCATGTGTTTTGATAAAGTGCATCACTTTTTCTGAATTTCATTTGTTTTTTTTTAATGATATTTAGTGAAAATTTTCAAAAATTTACATCTGTCAATATCCATACCTCAAAAATTTATTTTAAAAAAATAGTATATGATACATTAAAAGAAAACAAAATGCATTTTGTCTTTTACATAGGACTATACTGTTTGTGTGAAAAATTTCACACCATTCCATTAGATAGTCAGGGAGCCTAATGCTTTTGAAAATAGCTAATTTTCAAACACAAAATTCAGTTTGGAGGGGTTGTCACGGCAACCAGATGTAAAAACTTTTTTTTTTCCACACTCTTCCTCTAATTTAGGCATGCTGAATGCAAATTTGAATTGGAAAAAATCCCTAGTTCAAGTATTTAAAAAAAAAAAAAAAAAATCACTTCCAGGACCCACATTTCCCTTAAGCTGTTATAAACCATGTTTCCTGTGTACTCAGTATTAAAGTGGTTAGTATACTTACCTAAGATTTGTTCTTTTCTTTTAATCATTGTAAATTGTGAGGTTCCATGCATGATCCTAGCAGAACCATCCAGGTCAAGAGGGGGGGGGGGGGGGGGTTGTAGTTCAACCCCAAATT
>JBCAUA010144967.1:0-22441 GCA_038406235.1 Peronia verruculata
GTTGTGTTTAGCAACTGTTTTTGTACATAGGAGATAGGACAAAATGATTTTCAAAATATACCTGTTTGGGCAAGTGACGGGTGAAATGACTATAGTATATGGTAGATTTACTATCCCTTTTTCAAATAACATATTTATCTCCAAATCGCCCAAAACGGAGATAGCTCATGCACTGTCATTCTTTATCTACGGTGTCAATCATGGCAATCCTGACACTGGAATCGTCGAGATAACCTCCACGAGAACGTTGAAAGACATATACAGAACATAACATAACCTGACACTGGATCAGTTTTGGTGGACATTTCTAGGATGAAAACAATAACAAGACAAACAAACAACAAAAGAAAAAAATAACAGACAAATGATTTTTTTTTTTCCCCAAATTTTTATTGAGACAAGACAAGACGAGACGAGACAAGACGGGACGACTTCACAAGCTGCACGCGCTCACTGGCCACAAAGCACAAAGGTCAAACCGATACTAGAGTAAATATTATATAATATATAGCAACATTTTTTCTTTGTCTCTTTCCTTCACATACTTTTTTGTTACTGATGTTTTTCTGTTGTAAGAATAAATCATCCATTAAATCAAAAATACCAAAAAAATAAAGTTTACAAAACATGTCATATTTATTATCATAAACATTAGACATCAATATTTTACAAAATTATGTACAAAAGGAGAGAGAATAAATTAAAAAGAAAAAAGAAAAAGAAAAAAAGGCGCTGTGTTATTGTCAGTGTGGCTGGAGAAAACACTTGCAAGAATTTATCACCTTTATGTTCCAATTATGAGAAGGGGCCGCTACTAGAGGAGAAACGTGATAGAAGAGGCAAGAGAACATGGGAACAATTTTTAAATTATGCAGTAAGATTAAAATTAATCTACAGGGATGCCAATTCTGTTTTCATGAAAAAGTAGGAAATCTTTCAACCTTTCTTTTTTTTTTTTCTTTTTTTTTTTTCATGTTAACTTCTTACAACAAGATGTAAAAATAGCAATATTTTTATTTAAAAAAAACAAATCAGCCAAAAAAATAAAGAATTTGTTTCGAGCCAAAAAGTTTATTTTCCTACGAAAGTAAGAAGTTTGACATTCCTGAATCTACAATTTCCTGCTCTCAGAATCCAGAAATCAGAATCACCTTACATGTCACACACATGTCATCTATGGGTATTGGGTATGCTGGAAATGAACTTTTTCACAAAATTTTGGTTTAAAAAAATATTACTTATCTGAAGAAATCGATGTCCAATGTGACAATATGTGCAAGTGTGTGTATGTCTCAATGCGCAGGAGTATAAGTGTGTGTGAGTGTGTGAAATGAGATAGCGCTGTGAAAATGTGTGAGACACGAAAAAGAGTGTCAGAGCTAAGAGAGAGTAAGAGAGAGAGAGAAAGAGAGAGAGATACATAGGGGAAGAGACTGACTGACTGAGAATCAGTATTAGTTAGCCAAGAGAGTCCAGGAGCACAATGGAAAAAAGGAAAGAAGAAAAGATAGGAATCAGAGAGAGGGAAATAGCGTAGTGATACTCTGAAACAAACACTGTGTAAATGTGACCAAATCACAATCGTAAGAGACTGACCAAAAAAGGCACATACACCGGCACGCACAGTGAGACGAAACATCCAAACACAGTACTGTTAAAAGATCTTTAAATGGAGGATGAATATGTATACTATTAATATAGCTGGCTATGGTACTCAGGAGCCCTAATGCAACATAAAGTTGTTAAAGAAAAAAAAAAAGAAGAAGAAGAAGACGGAAAAAAAACCCCAGACAAACAAAACCTAATCACAACAAGAAAAGTTTGGTTCAAAAGGAAGGGAGGGGTGCATAAAAGTGGTATATTCATTTCATATGTCTACCCATAATACATATTGCTGTTATAAACTGTATAATATTATATAGTGTAGACAATAAAATGAAAAAAATAAGTTCTGTGCCTTCAATTATTGTCTTTGATTTTAAAGTTTAATAGAAAAAAAAGAACAAATTTCAATATTATGATTTATTGCAATGTGAATTCCTTGGAGACTTCAACACTGGAAAAATTGATGGTAGGGGGGGGGGGGGGGGGGGGGGGGGGGGGGGGGGGGGGGGGGGGGGGGGGGGGGGGGGGAGGGGAATTTCTTTGGGATTTCAAAACTGGAAAAAGGGGGGGGGGGAGAGACCCCCCCCCCCCCCCCCCCCCAAAAAAAACTGTAGTTCACACCCTCCACTTATAGACAAAGTATTAACAAAAAAAAAAAGAAAAAAGAAAGGGAAATACGTACATATATTCATTTATATACTGTATATATTTGTAAAATTCTGAGTTGCTTTCACGTAATTTGCAATGAATTAGGTATGTGTTGACATAGATTCCAGGATGATGTATTTACAAGAGCTGTTGCAAAAGGCTGGTACGGGGGGTGAATATTACGGTACATATATTATTTTCTACTCCTCTCTTAAAGCCGAAATTGAACTCTAGTATAAAAAAAGAGGTCCGCACATGAAATGAAAAAGCAGGAGGGGGGGGCGGGGAGGCTAGAGGGGGGCGGGGAGGGAAGTGATGCTGGAGCACAGAAAGTAAGACAGAAAGAATAGCCTTGCCAGCTAGTCAGCAGTAGCTTAACGTCTCTGAGATGATTTATGTGAAACATATAAAACTGCCCCTAGCATAGGTGGGTGTGCTGAGTATGAGGTGAGCTGGGGTGGGAGTGAAAACAGAAAGAGAAAGAGCAGAATGATAAAAAGCCAAAACTAACATATATATATAAAAAAAAAAAAAAAAAAGAAAGAAAGAAAGAAGAAAAAAAAATTAAGTAAAGAGTCTGAAGATTGGAAAACTTCACCAGCTGTGAAAGTAAATATCCACCTTATTTTGAATTTACTAATCTGACATATTTAATGTCTTTTTTTTTTTTTTTCCAAAATCTAAAGAGGCTTTCCAGTAACTGACACACTGACACCCCCCAGCAATTAGTGCAGATGTGCACACAGAGACTGGCTATAGAAGTCTGTTGTGACACAGCCACATGACTGGGTTTACTAACCAAAGCTGGACATCTGACATGACTGATTAAAACACAAAAGTACCAGGTAGAGTCTACTGCCAAAATCATTTATGACAGGGGTCAAAGTTCAAGATGTCTGTGCAATTTAGATTATCTGTTCACCACTAATCAGGCTGATGGTGGGATACAATGATGCATGTGGTTGCATACAGTGAGGCATGTGGTGCTCATCGCCAATATCAACAGTGTGAAGGATTTTATCAAGTTAGATTGCATCAGTGAGATAGTTCTGAGTTTGCTAACAAAAAAAAAAAAAAAAAGGAAAAGCTTTGCACAGGTGAACAGCTATCATTCTGATGTTGGGTTAAAAAAAATAATGAAATGACTGAGGTCAAATTTTCTTAACATGACCACCGCAGTTTCGCTGACCATGAAATGTTTTACTAATGTTCTTAAAACTAAGAAGTATTTAACTGGAGTTTAATGAATTATCCGCAAAAAGTGAAAATTTCACATGTGTGTATTATGTTTGTATCTGTGTATACATTTTTTTTCTGTTGACTTCTCTATTCAACGGCTATCATTTTTCAATTGATGCATTTTCTTTTTTCCCTAAAAGCATAGAAATGATCTAATCGACAACAGTATGCTTCATTTCTTTTTTTCCTTTCCAGGTCTCTCATTAATACTAAATTCTAATTACTGGTGACTCTAGGTGTCTGTATACCCCATCATTTGATTCACAAGACTAGTTGTGATAGAATAGAAACTGTGATCAGTTCAGAGCTGTACAGGCTCCTTGCCATGCTAACAGAAGAAAGGTGGGAGTGGAGGCAACAAGGTCTGAGTACAAATAGGAGAAAATATGGCTACAAATATCATGGTCCACTACAACACTAGCAAAAAAACGTCTCCAACTGATGTAATACTGCCATTTCTTTCGCTAGCCGCTTACAGCCAAAGCTGCCATTTCAAAGCAGCTTTAGCTCCACATGTGTAATCGTCTAATTCAATCAGCAAAGATGCGGAAAAAATGAGAGAAAATGTTGACGATAATGATAATCCAAACAACATCTAATCAAATCTAAAGGCTCTGTTTAAAAAGAAAAAGAAAAGAATTTTAACACTGATAACATAAAGCATGCAGAGAAAAGAAAAAAAAAATAAATAAAACTCGGTACAGCAAATTATCTCTGGTACCAATATAATACAAGAAGGAGAGAAAAACTTATTCATCTTGGCAGTAACAAAGAGAAGAAAAAAAAAAGACCATATCTCTCTTCATCATTTGAGGATTAGCTTCATTCTCACAAAGTGTAAATTTTGAGGTATAGATGAAGACTACAAAACCTCTTTTTCTATTATGTAGAAACTATGACAATCCTTTATCTTCATTAACAATCAAAAAAAAAAGAAAAGAAAAGAAAAAAGAAAGAAAGATTTTTAAAAAATAAAAAGCATAAATGATGTGAACTTATTGCTACCAAAAGTTCTCATGACAGGTATATCAACTCCCCTACTGATACATAATTTTATATGCCATTTTTCATTTCCAAGCTGACAGCAAAAATATTGATAGCCCTTTCATTCCAAGGATGGGCAGGAATCTTGTGCTTGTCTCTCTAATGTAACAAAATGCTGTGCGTTGAACATTTAGAGATTTAGACAAATGAGTTAATTCTTTCCCCTGTCAGCAAAATCAGTGACTATCTTAAGTAACAAGGCCAAGGCAGCAGGGAAAGAAAGAGAAAAACTGACCAGTCGGTGTTGTTAGTAGCAATATAACAGTGTCCCTGCTGCTAATGTTATTAACATTACAGAAAAACAAGAAGCTAGAAAAAAATATAAAGTGCAACAAAAAAATATATGGGGAAAAGAAATACAATATCTGGTATGGTGACAAAAAAAAATCTTTATTCTGAATGTTATTTTGTAAAGTACAGTGGGGAAATAACATGATTGTGAGACTCATTATTGAATGTCTATAGCAGTCCAGGCTTCCGTGACTGTGCATCTTTCTGTTACCACGGTGGGAAGTTATGCAAGTGTACAACGTACTAGGAAAAAAAAAATTGTTGTAAAATGCATGAATATTCAACGACAAAAAAAAAAAAATAATAAATTTACACAATAAATATATTTTCAGAAAAAAAAAAAAAAAAACAGGAAAGGCAAAATTTTGTTTTGATAATAATGCTCGTGTGATCTTCCTGAGCATCTCTATCTGAGAGAGGACCTTGAAAACATCTGTGATCACAAATACCAGACCTCATGTTTAAAGCTTAGAACAAAAGTTGGGGAAGGGGGCAGCAACAGAATCTACCAATGTGTATCTAGTGATAAAGCACATCAAAAATTATTCTAAGGGTACAAATTCCATCACATTTGATTCCAATTTCAATATTTAAATCAGTCTACTTTGGTTTAATAGAAAAATAGATTTAAAAAAAAAGATGATAAATTGCAAATGCTAAAATGAATACATTGTCAAGTACATGTAATGGAAAGGGTATAATTATCTATCATATTTATTACATTACATATACAATGCAAGATAAATGAATAAATGAGTGATGGCGATGAAGGTAATGATGAGGATGATGATGAAGAGGAAATCCCAATGGTGGATGACGTACAAAATACCAATGGTCACAGACAAATTAATATGAACAACAATCCAAATGTGAAATGCTTACAAAACTGGTGAGGAAAAAAAAAAAAAAAATGCCCCAAAAAAATGAAGAAATGATGATGGTGATGACGGTGATAATGATGATGATGAGGAGCACAGCGGCATTGAATCACTGCCTACTCCAGCAAAATTCAGTATAGGCCAACCAAAACTCTGAAGTCAAGAAAAAAAACCCAAAACAAAACAAAAGACACCAAACAGCAATTAAAGAAAATGAACAATCTAATCAATCATAAAAATTCCGAAACTGAATGACATTTAGGGTACAGTCTATTATCTACTGTCTTTTCAAAACAGCATCCTTATTCTGTAGGCCAATGAACAAATATCCAGAATACAATATATCTATCAAAAATCAATTAACACTACATAATGAACAAAATGCTTGAGTAAAAAATAATGATGGCTGACAACCACAATATGAACTAAGATTTTGAAGAAAATAACTTATAACCAAAAGCTGAACTTTTAGTGCATATTTCTCTACAGAAAGCAACGTCATTTTTGAGATTTTGACAGTTTCAGGTGGATATATCTGGGTTACAACATGCTTGTAATTTCTTGTCCTAAGCAATGAAGTGTAATAGAACATCAAAGTGGCCAAAAATGCCTAATTTTCATCCAAACTAAGAAAAACAAAAACAATAACAAAAAAAAAAAAGAATGAAACTAAAAAGTTGGCCATCATAATTCACCACACAAGTTATAGTTTGAAAGTATAGAATATAAAAAAAAAAATTTAAATAATGGTGGGATGCAGTTTGCCAGTCAAATTGAAATGTATGGCATTGAAGGCACCTCTGAGTTAAAAAAAAAAAAAAAAGAAATAATGAGCCCTGTCATCCAGTGTTGTCCTTCCAGCATATGCCATTTACTGTTATCGTAAGGTACAATGGAATACTGAGTGAGCCACTCTGAAATTTTCAGGCACTGAAATTTTCTCCTCTTAGAGTCAGACCGATAGCTCTTATCCTGTGTTGAATTTCCCACGTGCGATATTGTCTCGGAAAACCATCTGGCTGAAGTAAAAGACATTTCAGATGGACAAATAGCTTGTCATCTCCCACCACTGTGAAAAAGAAAAAGGCCTGTTGGCCTTCTCGGATGCTATGCCCGCATTTAATTCTGACTGAAAGCCCTTAGAACGAAAAGCACCCAAGTCATACATCTCCACCCAAGTCATACATCTCATACTTTTAGCCAAAGCTGAGAAAAAAAAAAAAAACAGAAAAAAATTCTGAAGAAATTAACGGATAAAATGAAAGGTGAAAATTATCCCACAGTAGCGAGACCAGCATATAACCTCAAGGAAAATCTTTCCCATTTTCAAGATAAATTTTCCCCAAATGTACTTGCGTACTGGTCATCCTAGGATTTCAAATTTCAATTAAAAAAGAAAAAAAAAGACCAGAAAAATTTCTCTTTTTGACATAATTCTCTCAAAATGCATTTGGGTACTTTCCATCCTAAGGTTTTCAATTTCAAGAGACATTTTATGTTATGAATGCAACAGTTTCCACATCATGTGGTACAGAATAAGGACAAAAGTTTAAGAGTTCCATTCTTTATCTACTGACTGATATCATGTCCCATATGTCTCTGTCAGGTGACAATTTCTTTGTTGAGCAGGCCCAGCCAGACAGCGAGTGGACTTGCCTTGTGACAATTCCTATCGTTTTCCATGCGCAGGACAAAACCAAAAACACACAAGACAAGCCAAATCCGATGTTTCCTGAGCTGCATATATCAAGTCTGACTTGCCAGAGTTTCTTGCACAATACAAACTTTCTCTTCCACAACTTGAGACAAAAGATATTTAGTTAAAAAATCCCAAATACTCTTCCAGTTGGTTAATTCATGAACATTCAAATTCAATTTACCACCATTTCCTAGCCAATTTTTCTGCTGAACGGGATTGCGCTTTCAAAATATTCAGCAGCCACTGCAGTTTTTAATCAGGAGCAAAGTTGATCAAAGCTATTTGTTCTGGGCGGGTTGGCCGCTGGCAGGCAGCTGGGTTTAGGCATAGAATTCCCTCTCTGGTGCTCTCACATAGTTGTAGTTGGGTGTCCTTCTGGGCTCATCCAGGGGATAGCTGCCCTCGTCTTTCTTGCGCATGCGGTATATTATAAACATGATCAGCAACACTAGGCAGAGCAGTAACACCACGGAGCCACCAATAATACCTGGGGGAAAAACACAAAAAAACAGAGAGCATGAGCAATCTGTGTATGAAAACATGTCAGCATAGAGAAAAAAATATCATGAATAGTATTCAAACTAGGCAGACTCAAGAAAGATGTCTTGCGCCCAGGGCAAATGAGTCAGGAGTAGCGTTCGATGAGTTCAAGTCACAGCCGTTTTTGACTATTTTTTTACTATTTTCCAACTATGACACCAAAAGTTTTCTTACTTCAGATTAAAAAAGGTTAAATTGTGGTTTTTGTGAAAACAAAAAAAAAAAATTTAGTATATTAGTCGGAAAGTAGTTATAAACGATCCAAAACAGCCGTATATCTTCATTGCCCAGCGCAACTTCCAAATCATTAGCCCTAGTCGCAAGACATATCCCTGGTGGCAGAGGTGAATTTCTGCAGTGCTCATGGTAAGTTCTTTCTTGCTAAAAATTGCCCATTTCTTTTGGAATATTTCCAATTGATTATACAGCAGGTAACACAAATTTTAAACACATCGTAAAAAAACCTGCAGTTAGATCCACTTTGGTTGTCTTAATATCATACTAAAAAGTAAAAAAGTTCTGAAAAATGTTATAGAATCCACATTTATATTTGACCAGCATACAAGGCAGCTGCCTAGTGGGTGCTCTAAACCATATCAATGAAGCTAATCACAGTGCTTAGAACAACAAAGATAATTATGCCGAGTCTTTCTACTCCATATTTATTTCACAGTTTATTTCTCTGCCTCTTGCTC
The DNA here is from genome assembly GCA_038406235.1 of Peronia verruculata. Lineage (NCBI taxonomy): Eukaryota > Metazoa > Mollusca > Gastropoda > Systellommatophora > Onchidiidae > Peronia > Peronia verruculata. Next base: position 8,640 of record JBCAUA010144967.1, read on the forward strand.
TTCATCTCTGAATGTGGACCGATCTTACCATGGCCTTGATCCCCTATCATGTTTGATTTTTGTCTTTGCAGCCTCTACTTTGCAGAAATATAAAACATAGTTCTTTTTTATTCCTTTTTATTTTTTTGTGACATACGAAAGGACTTTTGTTGAAACAAGCAAACTTCTATGAAAAAGAAGAAAAAGGATATATCTGTAAGAGTTGTGTTTCACTGATCAATTAAACTCTAAACAGATGCAAAAGACCCACAAAAGATTTCAAGTTCCACAAGTATTAACACTTTCTGCATCAAATTCCCACAACTGTTCCTTTCAGTGGTGGAGCTAAGACTTACCGGCCAAAATGCCTGGCTGAGTCATGATCTCGCTGGCTTTCTCCACTTTATCCTTCTGGTGTCCCTCCTGGCCCGACTGAGCGATTGTGCCTCCACCACCCAAGTCTGATGTGTTGTCTTCGTCACTGCCAAATTTGTCGTCCTTATCCATATCATCATCATCATCCTTCTTGTCTCCTCCATCCAGCTCAATCGTGCCTGTAAGGATGGGATTAAGTGGATGTAAATATAATACATAAATAAAAATAACAATTACATAAATAAATAAATAAACAAATAAAAAGAAGAGAGAGAGGAAAATGATTGGTCTTAATTTTCCTCAAACGAAGAAAATAGAGAGACAAGTAAAATATCAGCTATTTCTTTTTTTTTTAAACATTGTATAATGTCGTGGCAAACAGATGTTTGTCTACGTATGTGTATACGTGCACAGTGTGTACAAGTGCACATCGGACTTTACTTTCTGATTCTGTGAGTAAGCACACGAATGCCCCATCAAACCTAAAAGAGTTCATGGGCAGTGCATAGGAAGGCTCATGGAAAACAGGGCTCAAAGGATTGAGAGCAAAGACCAAATAAAACCTTATCCCAGCACAGTATTCACATAAAAAAAAACAGTCTAGTCAAACTTTTTCCTATTTGCTTACTTAAGAGCACTATCATTGCTTAAATATGAGTATATTATGCTATTATAGGAAGTCTGCCAAAGCAAATGCAACACTTTCTAACAGCAATTTTCACAAAAAAATTGGTTCACAGGTTTTCCAAACTGCAAGGAAGTAGAGTGATCACTCTTGCCAGATATTTTCTGGGAAGTCCTCCTGGTTGTTTGCACCAGTTAGACATTATTTTGAAGGGGCAATGTTCACTCCAACTGCAAGTTCTGAACACTAAGCAAATGACATTGCCTTTTTATTAACATACTAAAATCTATTAAGGTAACTCTGGGCATGCATTCATATACCAAAAAAACAAAGGGTTCACTATTATAGTAAAACAAATGACTAGCCAAAGCACGATGCAGAGCAGACGTTTTGTTTTGTTCATGAAAAGCCCTACAACACTAGATCTAGTTAAGTTTGTTCTTACCATCAGGTGGAGGCTTGCCTTGTGGTGGTACATAATCCACTTTGGTTCCATCAATGTCAATGTCCTGTAGAGCAGACAACAAAATATATTTGTTTTTATTCATTTTGCTAATAAAACTAAAAAAAAAAAAAGGGGAAATTTCTCAGCTCTTTCTTTCTCTCTTTTTTTTTCAAGACCATATTCTTTTGCAATTCTTCTTTCTCTCCTTCTAATAGTAACCTATCCAAATTTCCTCACCAATTCTATTACTGTTATCAAAAGGTAAAGCTTAGCTATATTCCAACTAACAAATTAGCTAACAAACAAATGAATTATTTAAATAAACAAATCAGTCAAATTTTGATGCTTTAAGGAAATAAAACAGATGCTGATTAATGGCTGTATCAACAAGACACACCATATATTTTCTTAACATCCAGTGTGCGTCAGATGGTAGATCAAGACAATATTATGAGTTGTCAACCAGCTTACCTCTGACTTCTCTTCACTGTCGACTTCTGGTGGAATCACTACAAGTTTGGTGGTTGTTTCCGTCACAGTCTTAGGCATCTCACCATTCTTGGGCATCTCACCATCTAAGTAATAGACATGGCAAAATGAGATAGCAAAAACCCTTACATTCCCCCCCCCCCCCCCCCCCCCCACAGAGAATGCAAAATAAGATATCACAAATCACTGCATATCATTTCATGCTAAATTACTGTAAGGACACTATGTTGTGCAATGATACTGTAATTACCATAAAATCATATTTTATCAACCTTTGAGGGCATTTTGATGAAAATCTAATAGAAATGGATATGGAGGAGGTACTGTACCTATATTCACTACTCATAAAGATTGACTAGTGAGACCGTGGGATGCTGCTGCTAGGGCAAGGAAACTGTCATACACTATATATACTTTTGTCTGGCAAGAGAGAGTGAAGCCTGCCAACCAGACAGTCCTCACGTTGATCAGCCATAAGTTGCATAGGTCGTAAGTTGACTATCTGTATTCAAGTAACACAAATGTTGCGAATAACGTGTAGCAAATCCTCAGTATATTCACATGTATGTGAGATTGACACGACACACTGAGAAGACCCAAACTGTCTTGCCCTCAACATTCAGCAAGTGCTGTACTTTAACTTACCACAATTGGGTTGGTCTGGTCTATGGACCTCTGTGGAAGGAATCTTGATACCAGTCTCCTCGTCCACACAGTAGCACATAGAGCCGTGGCACTGGACTGGCTTAAACTGACCGTCCACAGCACAGGAAGGACGGAAGCTGCCCAGCAGGTTGCGAGTACGGATGTTCTGGACCAGCTGGTGGACACATGGGGGAAGATTTTCACCTGTCAAATGGAGCAATCAAAGTGACCATTAATTGCCAATCTCTGCTGTAAAATGTGGGAATGGGAATTTACTTTTTTAAAACAAACAAGGTTACACTTTACAGAGACTACCAGTACCATATCAGTTGTAAGGGCAAATGCCTAGAAAGAAAAAGACAATGGTAGCATGACTGTAATGGTATGTCATACAAGTACATGAAATTAGTCTAATGTCACAGATTTCATATACTGAGCTGCATTGACAACTGCAGAAAGAGAAGTGTGCTTTTCCCTGGTTGTAAAAAAAAAAAAAAAATTATATCAAACTCAAACTCTTTAGTATCAAGCTATTCACAATCAAAGTTAACTCTTGCAATCCCATGGGAAGTAAACTTTTATTTTCTCAATCCCACTCTGACATCTGTCTCATTCAGCTCAATCATGCATCATATAATTATGACAAGATAAAAATAAGATAAAAGTACATCTGGCTTGAAAAGGGAATTCCAGTTGGGGTTGATGGGCCATAACATACATGCAGTGTACATTTGTCTTGCGACCAGGGCAAATGAGTCACAAGTCGTGCTGGGCCATGAAGATATACGGCTTGGTTTTTGGATGCCTTTAACTACAATATTAATTTTTTTTTGTTGTTTTTTGTTTTCACAAAATGACCATTTAACCTTTCTTAATCTGAAAAAAAAAGAAATATTTTGGTATCATAGTCGGAAAATGTCACACCCAGCGCAACTTGCGACTCATCTGCCCCTGGCGCAAGACATTTATAGACATGACAATAACATCACAAACAGTATCAGAGCATATCAAGCAGACTCACAAATAAACTGCTGTGATTTGTCAGGGGCTATGGTGACATGATGAATCACATCAACTGAGCCATTTGCCTAGTCCAGATAGTTGTGCCACTTACCGGTGTCGCAACTGGGGTAGTTGGGAGACTCCATCAAAGTGCCTGGAATTTCTCTACCCTCCAGGTCGACACAATAGCAATCCGCAGTACCGGGGTGACCATGACACTGCAAGGGGGCAAAGTCTCCGTTTTCCAGACACTTAGGCACGAATCCGCCCACCACGTCACCACTGGTCTGTCGCAGTGTCTCGCACATGGTGGGTGGCCGGTCCGTGGTAGTGGTGGTGGTGGTGGTTGGCTGGATGGTGGTGTAGCTCATATGAGGTGTTTCAAAGCCAGCTGGAGAGAAAACAGATTCATTTGAAGTTTGAGTGCTCTTGTCTTGATTTCACCTTGTAATCTCAAGACAAGGTGACTGTTTCTACATCAGAGGCAAGCATGCTTTTTTTGCTTGGAAGCAACCTCACTGTGGTCCAAAGTTCAAGGCCTAAATTATGTACATCTATCTAAGAGATCTAATGAAAATTATGCATGGTTATAGACTGAGTGTTAATATTCTGATCTGGTCTGGTACACTGCAGCTTCTTAAACTCCATACTGACAAGCCAGAAAGGCACATTCTATCCATGATTAGGAATGCTTCAGAACACAAGATGAAGATACTTAGAGAATAATTTCAGAGCCCAAATTTTACAGCAGGTCGATCTATATTCAGTCAGTAAAAACAATCAGTCAGAAGAAACAATCTTTTTTTGTGAAAGAAAAGGAAATCAGCTGTTTTAACATAAAACTAGCATTTAGTTTTAAAAGATCTAGATCTTGGTGGGTTAAGCTAAGCAAGCCAAATACATCACCTGGCTTTCTTCCTAAAGTCTACTACTGAAAATAAAATGGGAAGTGAAGAAAACATAGAGGCTACAGAAGCCGTGTCTGTTTGTTTTGTTTGTGTTGGAATTAAAAGATGCATCAGCACAATTATAGCTATCAGGCACCTTGTGGTATCTAGGCCTCATCCCTAATCCTAGGTTATAACCTTAAAAATTCCAAATAAGCCTCAGAACAGCACTTGAAGATGGCGGTGAGGTTATACCAACCAGCTCCCATCCCTACTTTTTCCCATTTCTAGTGCATAAGGTGAAAAAGGAAAATCTCCAAAATGATCAGTTGGTAAACTGATGATGCAATTTCATTGCGTAAAAATGTTTACCGGCCTATATATATGTAGACTTCTGGTCTATATGGCTGTAAAAGCCACTCTAAAAGAAAAAAAACTAAAAAAAAGCATAAATAAATAATAAAACACATACCCTTAGCTTCATCAATATCACCAATGCCACTTCCAGACCCTGAGCCAGATTCTCCGAAATCTTCATCATCAGAGAAAGGGATGCGACCATCTCCACTTGGGCCTCCTGACAGAAAGGGCTCATCCTAGAGACACACATACAAAAAAAAGTTAAAAATGTGAAATTCTAACATAAAATGAGTTAAGTAATAATTATGGTCTCTGCATTTGAAAGCTTACAGCAGTTCAAAAGTTAAAAATGGGAAATTCTAACATAAAATGAGTTAAGTAATAATTATGGTCTCTGCATTTGAAAGCTTACAGCAGTTCAAGCACAACTCTTGCCATATGAGAATAACGGAGCAGGAAAGACACACTGGCACTCACTAAATGTTTTCAATATAAGGTCAATAAAAAACAACAACAAAAAATAAGCACTTCGATATGCCCATGGTGTCTGTTATCACACACTTGCAAATTTCAGTGCTTATCTGGATATGCACGAGAGATATAGCACAATGAGATGAAAATAACATTAATATCCTCATGAACAGAGAAATTTGAGGAGTTAAGGCCAAATTATTAAACATTAGTTTTGGGGCTACTTATCCAAAGCAATGATTGTGGCTTTATGCATTTGATTGGGAAGCTACAATCATGGCCTTGCACGTACTCATCAAGCAACCTCCATTTTTATAGTTGTTGTTTTCTCTTATGCAAGAATCCATGTTTGTTGTGTGTTGGCATTTAACAGCACATTATTAGCATGATCATGGCTGTACTGTGCCAAACAAGGAAAGACAGATATGTTTTCACGACAAGAAGAGAGGAGAGAGAGCAGGACAGGAGAAAGAAACAATGAGAGAGAAAAAGAGATGTCACCCCAGAATAGTTGAGGATGGCATTCCATGGAAGACATACCACCAATGGCATGCTTTCACCACCTGCAGGTGGAAGCAAAGAACCTACTTATCAACCACGGGCTCCAGTGGAGGAGCAAGAATTCATGTGACAGTCTGCCCCTCATGATTCTAACTCAGGCCTACTTTATTATTATAGGTTTGAGGACAACATGTCACTTAATCAATGTCGGCAACATTCTTTTATTCACAGATTTCTCTGTGCCTCAGTTTGCTCAAAGCATGGAATCACACGTGACACATGTGCAGATCAACCATGACTTCCCAATCACATTTAAACCCGACAAATTCCCCCACAACATCTCTGTTGGATCAGGTCACACCACCGCATGTGTTAAAACTAATTTACACTCACCTCACGACCACACACTGCTAAATATACCACCACAGCTCTGGAGAGTGTGGACGATATTTTTGCAACATTCCCAGCATGGAAGAGAAGTTTTGGGAAAAATTTATTCTTTCAATGTTGTGTGATAAATCCAGATTCACAAAAATTTGACTCTTTTCACAGGTTTATCTTTCTTTCACATGTAAAATTAATCTTTCACTAGAAGAATCTTAAACGCTTCAGTCTGCTGTAATCGCTTGTTAGCTGCTCAATCCGACACCATGGAATGTTATGACTTTTTCTTAATCATTCCATCTCTCTTAAACCCATTTTAATCTTATTTTTCCAAGATGAGCCATGCAATGGGAAAGAGAAAAAGACAGGCGCTGGAAGAAAAACAGGAACATTACAAGGCAATTTCGATCCTCTCTGGGAAAATTCTCAGAGAATGAGGAAGAAGGAAAGATGGAAAGAAAGAAAGAAAGAAAGAAAGAAAGGAAAGAAAGAAAGAAAGAAAGGTTGGAAATAAATAAAATGGGAGAAAAGAAAGAAAGAAGGAAGAAAAAAAAAAGTACCAGGATTTGGTATGCCTTGCTATGCAGATATAAACAGGCCATAATCAAATCAAGGAAAGGGAATTCAGTTGGCCAGAGGGAAATGAGCTTAGCTCCCCTGTTTTACCACCACACAGGACAGGGAGATTGGTGGGATGAAGATGAAAAAAAAAATGAGAGAAAAAAAGAACGAAGAAAATAAAAAGTGGAGGATGAGAAAGAGAAGAAAAGTAAAGGAGAAAAGGATGGGGTGGGGAGGTCTTCATCTTCTGCAGCCTGGTAAACAGGATGTTTCTACTCCCAGAGTGCTGCTTCAGTTTCAAGAACAATATAAAAAAAAGAAAAAACATGCTGAATTGCATGAACTCTTTGCTCTCAAAACTGTATCTGTTGTCAAAGAAAAAAAGATGAATTCCATAGCTCGCTGCCTATGTCCTCTATAACGAAAATAATAGTAATAGAGAGTATTTATTTAGCACTTATCCCCGTAATTACAGGCTCTAAGTGCTTTAAAATCTGTTAGTACCCTGACAGACCCATAGAAGACACTCATAAACTTTCTCAGCTTCCTGGGAAGCATACAAGGCGGTTGCCTGTTAGGTGGTCAAATCCTTATCAGTCTAACAATATCAATCACTGTCTATAGTTGGGTACCTATTCAAACCTGGTTAAGTCAGGAAACGTGTGAAAATTGCCTTTCCCAAGGACAAAATGCCGGGACCTGTCAGGATTCAAACCCAGAAGTTCAGATCCTGAGTCCAACGGCCTAACCGCTAGGCCACCGACACCACACAATCCATCCCTCACTGCCCTTTTCTCTTCTTGTGCTCTTTGAAATAACAAAAAGACGGGATGATCTTTCCTCAATTCTCTCTACACAAGCATTCCTTCCTCAAACAGGCTGCCACTCTGACTTCCTCTCCCTCCCTCTCTTATTACTAATTATCCTTATTTTTGTTACTGCCTTTCTCCCTCAAGATGTAACAAGTTAAAAGGGCAGGCAAGTTCAATAACTCCTTAATCGAGGTAAAACAAAGTGGGATTACAGGCCCCTTTGATGACACAACTTATAAAAGAGGCTGAAACGAAATATCAAGAGTGGGCAAGTGAAGTTGAAAGTGCTGACGCACAAGCCAAGCCCTCTGGTTTTTAAGAAGAAGGAAAACAAAGCAATGAATCTAAGACAAAGCACTGATGCTTTGATTCTGGATGCCACAAGACAAACAAGCTAAGAAACAAACAAACAATAAGCAAATAACAGGCCAACAGCAGACAGACAAATAAGCACATATGCCTATCGACAAAGACAGACACGTTGACAGATTTTCAGAGACAGTCAGACAGACAAACAAGACTAGAAAGAGAGAGAGAGAGAGAGAGAGAGGGCAGGGGAGAGAAAGACAACTGCTTCTTCCTTCTCCAGAAGAGATTTCAGATGATCTGAAAAATTGATGTATATACCCAGCTCACTCTTTGCTGCTAGGCAGGACTGGGAGAGGGGGGAAGTGAGGGAAATAGACAGAGATGTTTAAGACAATGGTCTGTTATCAGCTATTACTATTGAGACACTGGCAATCTCCCTGTAACTTCCGCCCACTCGACTGTCAGGCTGGAGGAAAGAGGAGAGAGAAAGGGGGATAACAGGGATGTCAATTGTTTTTTCAAATGTTTTTACACGATGTCTTTGCAATAGTTTGTAAAACTGAGGGTTTTTTTTTTTTGCAGAAGCTAGAGCTGAAAATTAAACCCAATAGATTTGTTCTGACCAAACGAAAGATTGGAAATACCGGGACTATTTTTAGCAGTGGTACAAACACTCCAAACTATTCACAAATTTGCCTCACTTTTCGTTTTGACTTATTAACTCTTAAGCTGCCGACCTTTTGGATCTAGATGTCCTCCCAAAATAATAGCAACAGCGAGCAGTCTTAATTATTTAATGACGTAGAAAAAAAGTATGACGTACTTCCGGTGTCGAGTTTTCCCCCCAAGTTTTGCGTTCAACTAGTGTTGTGAGATTTCGTGGTGGAGCGCAATATGCATAGGTGGGTGTTCTCTTTTCTGTAACAGGTCCGAACACTCCGCCGGGGATTTCCAGATCCGCGCTTACTCGAATATGAACTATTTCACGCTCAACAAACCAGTTCATGATAACCAAAAAGTCAATTTCCCTACTTATGTACGAAGTTTTAACATTCCTAGGATAAGAGAGAAGCAAAGGACATCAACAAAAACTATAACAACTGCGCCCTCGCCCTGTCAGAGATTTGAAGCTAGCCAGACATTATCATGCGGGGTATCCAGGACTGCCAACCAATCACAAACTTTCTTACAAATAAGTAAATGGAAAATAAATAATTTGAGATATAAATTAGCAACGAGTCGCTGACTTCTTGTACACGCGCATAGTTACATATACAAGATGTGCATTTTATACATAAATATACGTTTGGAGTAATCGCATGCAGGACCTCCTCCACAACTAACAATTTTGGCCCTTGGGCTGTTTAGATCTTGTCGAATTATAAAAAAAAAAATATAATAATAATAAAAAAAATAATGACCCCCCCCCCCCCTCCAATACATATAAAGTCACATGAAAATCGTAATATCTCCAACTATGACCGTAATGTGGTAATTAGAGATAATCCCCCAAAAATCAAAACGATTACGATAAATTCAAGGGTTGGTAGCTCCCGGGTATCACATGCAGGATTTATAATTTAAACTGTATCTTCTATCCTTTGTAGGCTGGGAGAAAACGGCGGCGGCCGGTTGGGGGGCAGGAGAAACGTAAACAGGACAGCAACCAACATCAACAAAACAACAACTGCGCACTCGCTATGGCAGCGATTTGAAGCCAGCGAGATCTGTGATATCGGGTTTCACGTTTACAACTTAAACCATATCTTCTACCCCTTGCATACTGAGGGTGGTGGAGGGAGAGAAGCGGAGGGAGGGGGGGGGGGGGAGAGGGGAGAAACTTGGGAGGACAGCCATCAACATCAACAAAAACAACGGCCAGCACTCTGGTATTCAACTTGACGTCAGCAGAGATCAAACGCCTGCTCGTATTTGTGAAGATCTAAAGCAAAGTCAGCGAGACCTAGCGTACAGTGATACAATATGTACATGAAAACTTCAGCAGCTGTCTTATTTCGCGTGGTTAATAATTATGAGCAGCATTTTTCCATTCCCCCCCCCCCCCCCCCCCCCCCCAGCTTTCTCACGTGCGCTTTTAACATCCCAGTCTGTGTCAGCCCCGAGCCAACATCTGAAAAGACTCCGTCACACCCCTAGCAAAGGGTCATGTACTGCATACAGCTTTGACAGACCAAGACTGTACTTCAAGTTTCGCCGCTGATGTGAATGCAGACTAGAGAGAATGTGATAGTCTAGGCTTCAAACATTGGGGTTATTTCAGCCGGAGGGCAAGCCGACCATGACGTCGAGGAGCCGGCATGACGCAAATTGATGTCATTTATCTGAACTGAAGTGAGTCTTTCAACTAAAAGTTGGGGTGAATAAGAAAGCAGCCAAATGTACAACAATACCCTGAGTGATTCCTAATTTTCTTTCTTTACAAGTGAAGCTTTTTTTTTATGTTAGTTTCTCAGTCTCTGCAGACCAATACCAGGAACTGGATTGTCTAGGACTCTTTACACATACTGTCCAGGTTTCTTTATACATACTGTCCAGGTTCCCTGTCCATTGTCAGACTGGTCACACACTCTGGACAACTCGATGGTCATCAGAAACAGTCTGGTGGGTAACAATGGTTAACAGGGTCAGTAGGCAGTTGATTGTCAAGATGGGTCGCGGGGCGAGTGCGAGGGGGGGGGGGGACTGGATTACTTGTGAGAGTATGAAGTGCTGCAGGTTACCAGCACTGTGTCAGTTATATCACATCTTATCGTTTACTATCTCTCTTTCAGTCTTTCTCTTTCTCTAGAACTTTCATTTCCTTCACCATTTTCTTTCTTCTTACGTCTCTCTCTCACTCTCTCTCTCTCACTCTGACCTCCTCCGTCTCCTTCTGTCCCCAATTTCTCCTCTCTATCCTCTCATTTCTCCCCTCCTGCTACCTTATTCCTTCTTCTCCGTCCTCTGCACATCGGCCTTTCTCATCCTCATCTTTCTTCTATTTCTCCAAACGTTTGGCTGGCCAACTTTGTAGACACACAGAGAAAGCTGAGGCAAATCACGTCCTATATACGTCTTTCAACCTCCTGCTGGGAGGTTATCTCGATTCGCTAACTGAGACAGCCCTTGAGTATGAGGATCTTTCTATCTCAGCCTAGAGTTAGATTTACTTTGGTAAAGCACTTACTCTGCTGTGGATTTTTAACCTTATATAGGTCAAAGTATCCATCCGGATCGAGACTTGGTTATGAGATTAACATTCGAACAGTCTTTTAAACATGGCTTTTCCCCCAAAATGTATTTAAAAAATCTTTTTTGTTGTTGTTGTTCGTTTTTTTTTTTCACACGATGAATGGAGACTTACGTAACTTTTCAGAAAACGTGCCAAACAAAATGTTGCCCAAGTGTCATCAACATCCACTGATATTTGGGTGAGGAGATGGTTTCAAAGATAGCCTTTTCAGATGGCGACCTTGCCATGGTAATCGTTCGAGTCAATCAGTGTTCAAATCCCCACTGTTTTACTCCAATTTAAACCTGCTGAACTCTATAAAAAAGGGTCTGTCCGTGAATTAATTTGAGAAAGATCTCTAGGAGCCGTTTTTCACTCCCCCACCCCCCCCCCCAACACGGACATCTTCTTCTAAACAATATTCAATGTATTCAAATGATATAATGGTAAGTTAAAAAGTTATAAATTGTCATGTTTGTATATAGGAGTAAAATTCACTATCGCTGTAGCCCGGGGTTTATATGTTAGTTATTTGCTACCACCTGCAGGCGGTGAAAGTACGCCATGGGTGTGATGTCTCACATGGAATGCCATCCTCGACGTTTTAAGGGTGACATTTCCTCTCTCTCTCTCTCCTTGCCCCTGTCTTCTGTCCCGGTCTCTTTACTTTTTTTTTTTTTTTAGGTCTAAACGTATCCTACCGTATTTGACACAATATAGCCAGAATCGTATTGATGCGCCTTTAAACTCGGACACAAACAAACAAACAAACTAACAAACACCATAGTAAAATACCTGTTATACCATCACTTTATACTCACACTTTGAGGGTTAAATAAAGCTTTGATCAGATCTTCCTAAAGTAAGAAGAGTGTTTACTTCTATCTGCTATCATATTGAAGATCTATCGCAATTCGGTTTGTTTCTACCATAGCCGAATTCACCAACACTAGGATTACCAATTCGTCGTAGAAAGAAATAGAAATAAATAATTCAGACGGTCTTCATAAAAGATATCGAAATTCTGGTGTTGATCAAAAGCAACCAAAATGGTTTCCGCATTGTAAATATATTCAAAATTCTGAATAATGGAAATTCATGAATCGTTTGTGATGATGTATGAATATTTTCAGTCCCTCGGGGTGTTGGGTGGTCTCCCTTTCGCCGAAGAGCCAAACCAATTTGTCACAAAAGTCCCAGCTTCGCTGTCAAATTGTCAAACGGCGAATGTGGACGGGGGGTCCATCTTGCCCGTAGCGACTGCCCTAGAGATATGAAAATATTGACCTCATCCTGTCATTTCGGCATCGATCTGGCCGCTTGTAGACCCGCTCCAAAGGCTGGGCTGATCAGTCCCATGTGAAATGTGATCTTTTCTTTCGTCCCAGCTCGCTGGTCTGCACAACGTCAGAGCTCCCCGGTTCTCCGGCACTCCGGCTATCCGGTTCTACCAGCTCTCTTTGAGTTAGTGAACTCTTCTACCCTCGCCTCAACTTTACTTTCTCTGTGCTGAAAGGCAAAGGGGTCGGGTGGGTGGGGAGGGAGGCGGGTAGGCAAAAAAGGAGTGGGGGGGGGGGGAGAATTAAAAATATGAGAACTTCGTGTCTCAACCTATCAATGCTCAACATAAAAAGGAATGAAAGTGGGAGGGAGAGGGGGAGATGAAGAAGGAAGAACAGAGAGGAGAGGGAAAGATTGAATGGGAGGGGAAGATGAGGAGGTTCAGCTTCAGGATTGGTTGGACTGAGTTCTGACCAGGGGTGGAACTTAAGGAAGGTATGAGCCTGGCTCAGAAGATGGACATTGGGCTTACACTTAAGTGAGGACTGGAGATAGAAAAGACAAGAATAAGGAATGGCGCTCTGATAAACGTAAATGTTAAACTTTCATATCAGACCAGAACTTACGTGTCAGATGAAGAAGAACAAGGTACTGAAAAAGAGGACGGGGTGGGGGGGGGGGTATGAACATTGGTATGAGGTGGGACTAGAGGGTAGTGGGTGAAACGAATCAACTTTCAGGCATAAACAACAGTTAGTAAACAACCGAGAATGGGCAGGAAAAGGAAGAGGGAAGAAAAAATGTAGGCTCTAATATTTGAAATTCCCAAATCCCAGTGGTAGGATACGAACTTCGAACCCGCGTCATCCACAATGTAAGATTCTTGCCTAATAGCAAGCGTCTAATCCCACGGTCATGACAACCTACAGGGCTGAATAGAAAGGAAAAAAAAATGTAAACATTTATACCCAGGCACACACAGAAAGAGGAGAACAGTTCTTTACTTGTCAGAATTTGAAGATAGTAACGGTATTTTTTGTATCTGGAACTAGAAAGCACAACAACAACAACAAAAAAAAAGTTGGAAACTGGGAAAGAGAAGGGGCAGGGGAGGGGCGACAATCCAGGCCGGAAATTCTAAGGACGCCCTAAAGATATACATTCATCCGTGGTCTGTGTTTACTTCCGTGTAAAAAAAAGGGGTTCACAAGAGGAAGTCTGACGTCATAATATTGTCGTCAACCAAGTTAGGCCTGCCCTTGACTTGTCGTGCTGCGGTCACCTAGATGTAGATCTAGAAATCTTAGATGTTGGTCTGGCACATTGTTTGCCACACTGCACCAGATCAGCAAACAAAACGGGCAGAATTAACTTGCTATTGTCATTCCCATGCACCGATGTGGTAAGCTACTCAATATGTAGCCTTCGAAGGTGGATTAAAGCA